>CAUYPK010159250.1:0-25272 GCA_963574355.1 Loris lydekkerianus | reverse complement strand
TATTATGAATCAGACAAAAGCTTTATAACTAAGATCCATATAGAACTCAAATTAATCAACAAAAAATGACCCAACAATCTCATATATCATTGGATAAGAGACATGAATAGAACGTTCTTTAAAGAAGACAGACGAATGGCTTCAAAATTGATGGAGAATAATTATTTGGTAAAAACAATACTTGAAATCTTAAAGAAGATATCTATTTTTTTATGTGTAAAAATATGCCTCTGTAACAGAAGTAACAGTAATTGATCTTATACTTTACTACATAGTAAAAATACTATTAAGCAAATAAACCTTTATCCATGCAGGCACCATGCTCCTGTTTTGTAAGCAAATGCTGCAGTATATTTACTAGTACTCATCCTTTCAATCTACTGCAGTGGGTCTGTCACTTAACTTTATTTCATTTTCTGTCTTGTTCTTTGAAGTCCTGGCAACCAGATGTCAGTGTCATCACATTCAATATTTAGTGCTTCATTAAGATGCAATTCTTTCTTTCTAGAAAATGTCTACCTGTCTAACCCTCCTAGTGAAGGGGAGTAAGAAACAAATAGATACATTAAATTTTAAAAAGATTTATCTTCAATGTATCAGTCAAAATCTCCTATCTCTCATAACTATGAAATACTTTGAGCTATGTAGGGCCCTATCTTGAAGGGCTAGTTTTCCGTTTTCTATTTCTGAAACTAAATAGTGTCTTTCATGCTAAGCAAGAAAAACATGAAAGCTTAAATAGTAAATGTCTTGTATTTAAACTTCATCTTTGAATATCAAAGCAAGTCTAAGCTTTTAATTATGTAGTTCAGCTTAGAACTTTAAAATCTTGTCTTTACTTTAAACTTAACATGTGGCCATTTAGTTAAAAAGCTTGTTCTCTTTTCTCAGGAACACGTGTTTGATATTCCATGAGACATTGTCATACCCATTGCAGAAACTCGAGATAAACTCGAGTTGTTTGCCTTATACAGTTTAGCCTCTGGTCCTTGCATCTGTAACAATTCATTCACATTGAGGCACATCCTTTCTTAGTGTTTTAAAGCTGCCTGACCAAGATATTGTCGTCATTTGTTAGAAATAGCCAGTTTTATTAGATTGCTAAAGGTTTTGCTTTTTTGTGTCTTTCGGTTTTACTTTCTCTGTTCATTCTTTAAAATGTATATATAATTTATACCTAAGACCAATATTTGAAAAGAGATTTAAGAATTCTGTTGTCTCCTTTATTAAGACTTGCCTTTCAACAAGATCTAATGAGTATTCACTTTGCCCAATCCTGCAGAATAGGCTTTTTTTTTTTTTTTTTTGTCAAAGTTTCCTTTGAAGGGAAGATGGGTTTCTGGAATGCAACCTTCACAGTATGTGGAGGATGATACCTTAGAGGGGCAACAGATGGTTACTAATTATGATTAAATAAAAAAGTGGCTTACTTCTCTATCATTTATTTTTCTAAAATGTAAATGATCTTAAATTACTAGGTGTTCAAACGATACGTAAAAGTTAAGGTAACATATACAATGAAATTTAGATGTGATTTATAAGGCATCCAGGCAATTTCTTCCTCAGAATACATTCGATCTTTTATTTTAATGATGATGGCTCTAGCTGAAAGTCTTTCAGCTACTGTTGAAGCTAAAATAACACAACAGAGGGAAGTGAATGAATTGTTTAAAAATACGTGATGACTTTTCAGAAAATATTGTCTATTATATGCAATAGAAACTAATGGATGAGAAAAAAATGATCTCGCAACATGAGTCAAGAAAAAAAGGCAATTAATAATCAGAAAAATGGATGGAGAGTGAAGAAGAAAGAGATTTTATTGAGGATAAACAAGGGCAGCATGTTCTTTCTTAATGACACTTGTAATTTTAGAAGTATTCTTTCTAGGCTTTTTGGCAATAGTTTGTTGCACTAAGGCTGACTGGTATATATGAGTTATTCTATGTTCAAAATGATTTTGAAATGGAGCATCCCCTGTGTTCATGAACATTGAATGCAGTGAAGAAGGGTGCTAAGAAAATATTTTTCTGTGTTAAGGTAACAGCTACTGTGGTTATTTATGCATTTATTTTTTCTTTGTTTTTCTAAATTATTTGGGAGGGAAGAAAAACAATTATTCAATGAACAAAACCGTGGTGACAATGAATGGAATATTGAGGTGAGCTTTGTCAGATTACATTTAAAAGCTGGCATTAACAATCATTTTAATGAAAGTGTATGCTTCTTTGATATTACATTAATTGTCACCCCTTATTGATGTCCATATTAAATCATTTACTCAACAAATAATTATTAAGAACCTTTAATGTGGCGGCTGCTATTCTAGACACCAAAAAAGGAGCAGTTAAAGAAAAGACATAATAACCTTCATTTAATAAGCTGATTTTCAGGTGGGAAGACATAAAATAAATAAATACATGCACAGTATTCCCTAGGAGCCATTGGGAAAGAAGAGCATAGGGTCTGTGGAGATGGTGGAGGATGGCGATTTTAAACAGCATGACCCAGAAAAGTCACTGGCATACATCTGAGTGAAGAAGCATGCTGTAGGACACCTGGCCTGGAGGAGGGAACATTTCTGAGGTGTCAGATAAAAGACCTTTAGGCCACTACAAGAGTTTAGACTTGATTCAGACTGACATTGGAAGCTGTGGAAGGTTTTGAACAGAGAAATAACAATCAGTTTTAGGTTTTCACAAGACTACTTTGGCTGTCCTGTTGAAAATATATCCAAGGACAATAAAAACAGAGGCCACTGCAATAATCCAGGCAAGATATGATGGCAGCTTGCACCAAAGTGGTAGCATGGAAAAAAATAAAATAAAATAGCAAAAAGCGACTAGATTATGGGTATGGTGCTGTTTGTTGTAATGGTGACCTTGGTTATGTAGACCAACTCTGAGGAAAAGGTGGGGGTGAAAAAAGTAAAAATTGTTCCCTGAATTGTTCTAGTAATTGACTAGATAGCAAGAAATTTTAGAATAAATCTGTGAGCCAGCAGAATCCCACAGAGATAAAATGGGATGGTTAAGTTGCATTGGCCCAGATAACACTTATAGATGCTGTCATTCTGACATCCTGATGGTTCTCCAGGACAGGCCACAGAAATTATGCCAGGGCCACCGAAGAACAGAAAAGAGTCTCTTTTTTTTTTGGATTTTTTTTTTCTTTTTCTTTCTTTTTTTTTTTTTTTTTTTTTGCAGTTTTGGCTGGGGCTGGGTTTGAACCCGCCACCTCCAGCAGCATATGGGGCCAGCGCCCTACTCCTTTGAGCCACGGGCACAAATTTTCACATTAAGATAATTTTTTTTATTGTTAGGGATTCATTGAGGGTACAGGAGACCAGGTTACACTGATTCCATTTGTTAGGTAAAGTCCCTTTTATAATTGTGTCTTGTCTTATTATGGTGTGGGCAGCCTAGAAGCAAATTCTATTCCTTTCATTCCCCAGGGGAATTAAGCAGAGAAAATAGACAAGAGAAAGAAAAGTGGGTGATCACAGAAAAAAGTTTGTTGAGCCCTGGCACAGAAAAATCCCAGTGAAAATTAGTACATGTTGGTGTCACTGCCTTGATTTGGGCTGAGAGGCAAAAATTTTTATTTACCATGTCTTCTATATATCAGATCCAATGCTAATGAGTGAAAAGGGCCAACCATACCTTAGGGTTATTATGAAAAGTTTGCCTTTATGGACTTATTGAAGACCACTGGGGACCCCTTAGACTTAGAGACCATAATTTGAGAACAAATTTCCAGATGACAATATATATTCTTCCACTAACTGATATAAATTTTTCTACCTCTATCAGACAATGCAATATTATAGAATACTTTAACTCCTTTTACCCTCAGTCACAACTGATATGCTAGCAAATGGAATTTTCTCTACATTTAAACCCTGAAAGACATCGTCATTTTTATTTTAGGCAGTTGATGTTATGTAGGTTTTCCAGTACTGCTTCCTTTATCCCCAAACTTCTGTCCGGTATCATTTGTCATACGCCCGAAAAACGCTTTAGGGTCTTCTGTTTTATCTGTGTCTGGTGTTGATAAATGATTTCTGATTTTATTTGTTTGAAAATATTTTCATTTCACTTGCATATTGGAACAATAGTTCCCTTAATCCATTTTGTGTTGCTATAAAACAGTACCTGGAACTAGGTAATTTATAGAGAAAAGAGGTTTATTTAGCTCACATTTTACAGGCGGAGAAGTTTAAGGTCAGAGTCCCAGATTCAGGTGAGGACATTCATGCTGTGTCCTAAGTTGATGAAGAAAGTCAAAGAGGCAGCAGACATGTGCAAAAAAAAAGGGAATCTGAGGGGTGCCCTGGCTTTACAACAACCTGTTCTTAACCATTCCCACAATAATTAACCCATTATTTTAAATTATTTATGAATTAGCGGTATGCATTTTTCTTCCTCTTTAGAATCTCAATTTAGCTTTTCATAAAAATTGCACTTTCTCTTCTGAAATGTTTAAACTTGCCTTTTTATTTCATTGGCCATAATGGACCATAATTTGAACTCTGTATCTGATATCTGTTTTTATTGTTTTTACTGCCTGCTGCTCTGTTGGCCTTGTGGCCTTACAGCCTCCTGTTCCTGATAACTACTAATTAGACATTCCATAATTGTAGAAATATAATTGATGCTTCCTTCCTAAGGAAGGATTTACAGATTTCTCCTTAAAGGCTACTGTAGTCACTAAAGTCACATGTCAGATTTTCATAACCCAATCAAGGGTTGTGACCACTGGAAGCTGGCTCTCCTTCCTTTGAGGGCCTAGTCAATGGTCAGTACACCTATCTTTTAGGTTTCAGTACTTCAGGGTGCAGTTCCAAAGCCTGGGGTATTGATCGGATCCCCGCTTCTTGGGGAACTCCAACTATTTGTCACCTAAACTCCACAGACTGTTTGAATTCTGGTCTCTGTGCCAGTCGTTATGGCATCAGCTGCTAACATGAGAAAAGCAACACTCAAACTGAGGCTCATTTTCCAGATTTGTCTTCTTGGATCTCGGCCCTATGAATCAACACTACTTTTAAAATTTCTCACTGCCATCAACAACCTTTAAATACTTTTTCAAAATTGTTTAAAATTTCTGCTGGATGGAGGATTGGACCAAATTATCTAGTCTCTGGCTGTCATAAGTAAATTCTTGTCGTAGCTCATTCTGTGAATTACAATTATTTTGCTCACTCTGTGCATTCTTTGCCTTTAAGTACCACATAATTCATATCCCACAATATTTTAATATATTCATTTTAGCATTATAACTATTAACCATTGCAAAAGTTTCTTAATCTCTCCCTCTGCAAGTGGTATTTTCATGCTTAAAGAATAAAGCCCCTAATCAAGAGAATTCCTCTGTCTCTAGCACACCCTGATCTTACTTACACACAACTACACTGCGAAGAAGACAGTTTGCAAAAGATATCCCACCAAGTAATATGCTTTTTAGGAGAAAAGTATTTTTTTTCCTGGGTAGAATTGTGATTTACTATGATCTGTCTGTCTTTGTGTGTAATTTAGTATTCAATTTGAATCTAAAAACAAACCAAAAAAAATACCATTTCCAATTCAGTATCGTTTTTGAACACTGTAGTAATTCTTGTCAATCACCTTAAGAACTTTCCTGGGTTCTTAACTTTGTTATGTATAGATTACACGGTGAAATCTGCCAAAGTCATGACTCCTCTAGTTTATTTTGGAATTGGCTTTAAGAAAGACACATAGTGGTAGAACCTGAGGGTTACTTGTGAGTGGCAGAGAAAGATTTAAGCAGATTTACATGCCAAATACTGATCTAGAAAGATGATGTCCACAGAAGAATAGTGAACTCTAACTGCAGTATAAAAATACTGGAGCAACAATTTTTTCAACAAAGACATTTGCCAATATATGGTCCCTGGGAAGGTAATCAGGATTAAATTCTTTATTACTTTTGCTAATACCACAGTGTATAAAGATGTCAAAGCTAAACATATATATTTGAATAAGTGTAAAAGTGGAAATTTTTTTCATATTCCCTGGCACGCCAACTTTAAATTGTGCCAAATGTTTTTGCAGTGTCAATATACATGCGCTATTATGTATAATACAGTATCAATAAATTATATTATTTAATAGAATAACAGCATAATTAATCTTTATAATGTAAAATAAATACTAATTGAAATAAATAATAGTTAATAATTGATTAAAGTAATATATCAATAATGTATCAAATATATTTATAGATATATCAAGATGTATGTGTTTGTTTTACTTTCCAATTCAAACAAAAATCTTGCTCCAATTACCTCATTTTACCCTCAAAGCACACTGAGAAAAACTGAATCCAAGAAAAAACTTTACAGAAATGACTTAACCAGTGAATAGAAGAATTAAAAGATGGGCTTAGATTTATCATACCTGCAAAAAAATGCACTATAAAATAGTCAATAGGATAAAACTTTGCAAATTGGATAGGCTACTAGAATTTATAAACACATATAATTTATCAAATACTGTTCATAGACATCTGGTGGTGCCTAGAATGGTTCATGAGTAAAACTTTCTTGGGAAATTTACTTCTTTAGAATTCTTTCAAATCTCTCATTTTGCCAAGGTACATAAAATGACTTAAGCTCAGAATTTATATGAATAATAAATAATGTAACTGTTGCTTAGAAATTGATCAAGCATATATGATATATTAGTCTAAGATTACTATCCTAAAGAGATTTTCTCTCATCTAGCACCACCCGATTTCCCCCCATAGAACCAGACCACTGAAGACTAAGTGGTACTTTCCCTTGGCCTAAGAAGGAAGCTCCCTGCAGTGTTAATATTTTCAGCATACTCCTATATCAATTATAGCTGTAATCACTCACCTGGGACAGAGCATATGTTGTGTAGAATCATCATTTGTCTTTCTAGATTAAAAGCAAGTAAGCATCTTGCCTGAGTAATTACTCAGGAAATGCTGGTTGACATGAAATCAAACTGCTCCCTCTCCTCAGGCCTGTGTGTGTGACTTTGATCTTCTGACCTCTACCTCCCCCGATCTGCCATCATTAGTAATTCCCTGCTCCTGACGTCTGGATACAGTCAGGTTTTAACAACACATCTCATTACTTACCAGAAGAATATGTTATGGAAAAGATAAAGCAGAAGTTTACTGTCTAGAGATTCAAAAATAAAAAGGAATTTTTATTTTACTTTCTTCTTACTGTTGCCTTGTTTTATTCTTTTTTTCCCTAATATCTTTATAGAGATCCTCAAGGTCACTTGAACACTACAGAAAAAATTTTTTAACACTTTGTGTTTCTAATTTTGCAAACCTGAGGTTTACCTTATCGATTTCTTTCCTATATTCTAATTATAAAAGTATAATTCAGATACTGTTATATATTTCATACATTAAATATATAGTTGCCAAAAAGGATGAGTAAGTTCTATAAGTGATGACATAAATAATTTACAAGATGACATAGTTATAATAATTTATTTATTAAATAAATAAATCAAATAAAACTGGATACAATAAAATCTCATCTATGTAAAATGGTAAAGTAATTGAATTATCACACAAATACTTTTATATACTTGGATTACAAGTAGAAAATATATAGGAGAATAGCGTCTAAGTTCTGTTTTAGAAAGGAGACATCATTCACACATTGTTTTCTACTGTCTGAAAATTTTATGATATGCTTAAAATCATTTCATATCAATAAAGTTACAGTGATAGGGTTTAAAATTTCTGAAAAATGTGATAACATGGAATACCTGAGGTCATTCATTCAGCAATTCATCTAAGAACAATTTATTAAACTTCCATAATGGCCACCTGGGAAATCTGAGTCATTGTTGCTGAGAGGGATGGAGGGGTAAGAAAGTCACATAGAAGGTGCATCAACATTCCTCAGAGGTAAAAATGAGTTTCGTGTGACCAAGGTGAATTTCACTCTCTGTATCCAGGTTTCCCAAGTGCAGGTTAGTGGTCTCATCTCGAGGGTTTAATTGCCAGTCTACAAAAGTAAGCAGTTACCCCTGGAGAGGTTTCTGTACGTTTGCAATAATTGCTTGATTTGGATTCATTGGAACACCAATTTATAGGGAACAAACTAGATAGACATTGTGGAAATGGGGCTGTTGAGATCAGAGACAAGGAGGGTGCTACAAAGTATAATTGTATAAGTGCTCTCATGAAATAGTCAACATCCTATTGTAAAGCGACCCTCCTGCACAGAGCACCCTTTGGGACTGTAGCTTTTAAATCTCATCCTTTCTCACTGGCTGTCTTTCCGTTCCTCAATATAAACATTTGCCAGCCACTTTCTGTCAAAAATAACTGCAAAAAATATTCATATTGGCATAGATAAAAGCAACTTAAATACAAGTAAACATTGTAGCAAAGCAATTAACTTCAAGACAACTAAGAGAATTATAGTTCCAGTGTGAAACTGGAGTGAGAAAAATACTGTATCATTAACCTAGGTACAATATATATTGCCATGAAGAGTCTCACTATAAAAAGGTGGCTATACATTGTTTTTAGATATAATAAAAATTGTAATATGTATTCTTACTTAATCTTCAGGAAAGAAGCATCTTCAGAAAGATAAATAGCTATACAGATCATCAACTGTGTTTTCACTACACATATCTCCTGGAACTATATAAGGCCTTAGCAGTTTATAGTGTCACATTTACTATCCTGACTTCTTATCTCCCTACAGGACATAGCAGACTTGTTGGTAGATTTTTTTTTTTTTTTATAGCAGATTACAGCTATTTTGATTTCTAGTTGAATGATTTTTCCCTTTGAAATTCAGGTATTTTCTTTATCTCTTGGCCCATTTTGTAAAAAATGTGGTTCTTCTATAACTGGCCTGTCAGCCACAAGATTAATTCCCATAAATAAAAAGAACAAAACTTTTTGGATTTTCCCTACTGAAGTTTACAAGATTAACTTTGTTATTGCTATTCCTTATAAAGAACAAATTATTTCCTTCTATTTTGGCATAGTTTTTTTGACAATTAGCTTTCTCCTTTTCTAAATTGATATCTGAAAAGGATAATAGTTTATTAGAGAAAGAACTTATTTTAGTTTTGTTGTTGTTGTTTTAGCTGCTGTTCTTTGGGTTTGGCTTTTGCTTAATTTCTTCAGTAACATCTTTCTTTCTTTCCTAAACCAGCTTTTCCTACAAATCTTGAGATTTAGGTAGCTACTATTGCTTCTAGGAATTTATGTCTTCCAAACTCTGGAAACAGACTTAACCAATATTACAGCAGTGCTCGAGGCTACAAGAAAGCTGTTATTTGGCCAGATGTTATTACAGGGTAGAAAAACAGATTACTCTTTATATTTTGGTTCTACAGAAACCTTTCATAAAGAAGTTATACCTAAGGAAATATAGAAATCTGATTGTTAGAAAACACTTTTGCTAAATGGAGTCAAACGCTAGCTGGTATGATCTTGCCCAGATTTGTGAAAAGTCATGCTTATGGCTTAACTTTATAGAAAATAATAATAATAATAATAAATAAAATACCAAGGCCAAATTGCAGTTAATTTTAAATGTAGCCACTCTTATCTCTAGACTCTATTAAACTGACTGCATTACTATTACCAGCACCTGTGATTTATTTTTCTGCTCTAATCTGTATTTCCTCATTTGGAAAAAGAAGTCAGCAGTCACTCCTAGGGAGGCCTTGCATACTGTAATTATTGTTAGCGCTCCTTTAGAATTCACCCAGGTTTTGTACAAGAACAATAACGAAGCAACCAGCATATCAGTATGAGCTGATGCTCTTCTGTGATTAATTCTCCTTGATGATTACCTCCTACTCTCTTGGTTTTTCTCATGAAGAATTTTAGTATTTTTTACTTAGTTGAAATAATCTTTTTTTTTTTTTTTGCAAAATAATTTAACTCATAATCTGAGGTTTTTTGTTTATATTTTTCATTTTGTTCTTTTTAAAATAAGTACAAAAAGAAATGCATTCTAGTAAAACGTTTAAAAATGCCAATGTGTATAATACATAAGTTACAGTTTCCTTTTAGCATTTCTACCAACATTTTATAATCCTAGTCCCTAAAGTAATCACTATTCTTGTACAACATTCTCAATTTACATTTACATGAACTCACAAATTCTAATGGTCCACTTCAAACACATGATCAAACTATTTAAATTTTTTTCTAAAGTAGGATTAAATAAATAATGACCTGAACTTAGTGCTTGTGCTTTATTTTATGAATTTAGTGGCCTATATTTACTTCCTAGGAATATTAACACTGTATGTGTGCCTTTTCAGTTTTTTAGAGTGGTATTTGCCAAGTAAGTAACCTTTGAGTAGGTATTGTGATTTTTTAGCATTCTTTTTAAGTTGTTTATTTTGTTTCTTTTCATATGATATTGAGACATGTTCAGTCTTTTCTTTCGCTGTTGTTAGGAGTATTGGACAAATCCATGAATCAACTCAGTTGATCCATAGACTTAGTTATGATGGATTTATATTGCCAAAGCTTCTTGCAATTTAGCTTCTTGTTCATTATCTACTTATTATAATAATCTATTATCCTTATTCTGCATATGCCTTTTAGCTCATTTTGACCACTGTCCAGATGATATCATTGGATTTGATATTTGATAAATGTTTACTAAAAGTAAAACTAAGTTCTTAAACAAAATTACTTTTCTGCTAAATTGATATACAAATTGAGTTGACTTTATGTATTGAATAGCAAAATGTAATTGTGATTAATAATTTCCAAATGAGTTAGTAAGCTTGTTTTTTATTTCTATTTGAGATAGCTGTAGGTTGTAAGAAATGGGGTTGTAAGAAATAATAGAAATCTCATGTACCTTTACTCAGTTTCCTACAATGGTAACTAATATCTTGCAAAACTGTAGTAGGATATTATAACCAGCATGTTTACATTGATAAAGTTAAAATAAACATTTCCATAACCTCATAAACTCTTTATGTTCCCTTTAATAGTCACACTCACTTGTATCCAAGAACCATCCTCTCTTTCTTTAACATATATTTCAGATTAAAATGAGGGTGCATACTATTAGTTACATGGTTTACTTTTGTTAAGTTTAAAGTCCAGTTGTACTCATGTCATGTGCCAGATGCCCGTACAATGTATCTAGTGGGTGACACAACCCCTTCCTCTCCCTATTTGAATTTAATTGAGTTTTTCTTCCATGTGAGCACATAGTTGTTAATCTGTTAGTTTTGATTTAGTACTGAATACATGTAATACTTGCTTTTCCATTCTCATGGTACTTTGCTTAGGAAAATGGTCTCCAAATCCATCCAGGTTGTTACAAAAGATACAAAATCTCCATCTTTTTATAGCTAAATAATATTCCATGGTATACAGATAACACAATTTATTAATCTATTCGTGGATTAGGGCGCTTGGGTTTTTCCCAGCTGTTTGCAACTGGGAATTGTGCTGATATAAAGGTTAATGTGAAAATGTCCTTATGGTAAAATGTCTTTTTTTCTTGTGGGTAGATGCCTAGCAATGGGGTTACAGAATCAAGCAGTAGTTCTATTTTTAGTTCTGTGTGGAATCTTTATATTTATTTCCATAGATGCTGTACTAATTTGCAGTCCTACCAATAGTCAGCACCACCATCTCTGTAACTGAGGCTACTATTAATCTCTTTTTCATTCATATATTTTGTTATTTTAAGAATGCTCTATAAATGGAACCATACAAAATAAGGAATCAGGAATCATATTCTATGCAAATTTTCAGAGTGAGATTTTCTTCATTCAGGTGGGGATCTATCCAAGTGGTTGAGTATAAGCATAGTTTGTCCTTTTTTATTCCTATATAGTATTCCATGGTACAGATAGAACAGTTAACCACTCACCCACTGAAGAGTACATATATCGTAGACTTTGGATATTAGAAGTAAAGCTACTATACATATATATTCACGTACTTGTATGAGCATGAATTTTGATTTCTGTGTTAAAATGCCCAAAAGTATGGTTAGGGGGTTATATAGTAGTTTTAGTTTAGATTTTTGAAAAATTGACAAGTTGTTTTCCAGAGCTGATGTACCTTTCTGCATTCCCACTTACAATGTACCGTATATACTCGAGTATAAGCCAAGTTTTTTTTGGCACAAAATTGGTGCCGAAAAACCCGAACTCAGCACAAATTTTGTGCCGAAAAAACTCGGCTTATACTCGAGTATATACGGTATAAGTGATCCAGTTTTCCTACATTCTTGCTATCTGGTGATACTTTTCTTTGTTTTTTTGCTGTTTTTTTGTTTGTTTGTTTGTTTGTTTGTTTTTTATTGGGGGTTTCATTGAAGGTACGAAAAACCAGATTACACTGATTGCATTTTGTAAGTAAAGTCCCTGTTGTAATCGTGTCCTGCCCCCAAAAGGTGTGTCACACATCATGACCTCCACCCTCCATTGCTCCCTCCTTCCCTCTCCCTGCTCTTTCCTTAGTATTGAGTACATAGAATTCTTGATTCTCCATTCTTGTGATACTTTACTAAGAATACTGTGTTCCATATCCATTCAAGTTAATAAAAAAGATGTAAAGTCTCCATCTTTTTATGGCTGAATAGTATTCCATGGTATACATATATCACAGCTTGTTTGTTAAACCATTCCTGGGTTGGTGGGCATTTAGGCTGTTTGCACGTTTTGGCAATTATAAATTGAGCTGTGATACACAGTCTTGTGCAAGTTCTTATGGTAAAAGAATTTTTTTTTCTTCTGGGTAGATGCCTAATAATGAGATTGCAGAATCAAATAGAAGGTTTAGTTTGAGTTCTTTGAGGGTTCTTCATACTTCCTTCCAAAAAGGTTGTATTAGTTTGCATCCCACCAGCAATGTAAAAGTGTTCCTTTCTCTCCACATCCACACCAGCATCTACCTGCAGTTTTGAGATTTTGTGATGTGGGACATTCTCACTGTTTTTTTTGTTTGTTTGTTTACTAGTTGGTGTTCATTGAGGGCACAAAGAATTAGGTTACACTGATTGAGGTTGTTAAAGTCCCTCTTGTAATTGTGTTCTGCCACCAAGAAGTGTGCCATACACCCCCTTCCTCCGCTCCTCTCTCAGATCCCTCATTCCCCTACCCCACTTGTATTAGGTCATCTACTGCCTTCATATTAGAATTGAATACATTGGATTCTTGTTTCTCCATTCTTATGATGCTTTACTAAGAAGAATATGTTCCACCTCCATCTAAGTGAATACAAAAGATGTAAAGTCTCCATCTTCTTAAATGGCTGAATACTATTCCATGCTACACGTATACCACAGCTTGTTAATCCATTCCTGGGTTGTGGGCATTTAGGCTGTTTCCACATTTTGGCAACTGTAAATTGAGCTATGATATACAGTCTATTGCAAATGTCATCATGTTAAAAGGATTTATTTTTTTCTCCTGGGTAGATTTTTAATAATGGGATTGAAGGATCAAATGGGAAGTCTAATTTGAGTTCTTTGAAGATTCTCCATACTGCCTTCCAAAAAAGGTTGCATTATTTTGTAGTCTCACCAGCAGTGTAAAAGTGTTCCCTTCTCTCCATAACCACACCCGCATCTGAAGCTTTGAGACTGTGATGTGGCCATTCTCAAGGGGGTTAGGTGATCTCTCAGATAGGTTTTGATTTGTATTTCTCTGATGATCAGGGATGATGAGCATTTTTTTTTTCAAATGTTTGTAAGCCGTTTGCCTGTCTTCTTTAAAGAAGGTTCTATTCATGTCTCTTGCCCAGTGATACATGGATTGATGTCTCTTTTTTTATGATTAACTTGAGTTTTCTATGGATTCTAGTTATCAATCTTTTGTCTCACTCATAATATGCAATGATCTTTTCCAATTCTGAAGGTTGTCTATGTGCTTTGGTTGTTATTTCCTCAGCTGTACAAAAGCTTTGCAGTTTAATTGCATCCCATTTGTTTACTTTAGTTGTAGTTCAGTAGCCATGGAAATATTCTTCACAAAATCTTTTCCCAGGCTAATGTCTTGAAGTGTTTTCCCACACTTTCTTTGAGAATGTTTATTGTTTCATGCCTTAGATTTAAATCTTTTATCCATATTAAATCAATTTTTGTAAGTGGTGAGAGGTGCAGGTCTAGTTTCAGTCTTTTACATGTGGTTATTCAGTTCTCCCTTCACCATTTATTGAATAGGGTTTCTTTTCCTCAGTTTATGTTCTTATTGGGTTCATCAAAGATTAGGTGGCTGTAAGATAGTTTCATCTCATGATTTTCTATTCAGTTCCAAATGTCAATGTCTCTATTTCTGTGCCAATGCCATGCTATTTGGATCATTATGGCATTGTAGTATATTCAAAAGTCTGGTAGAGTTATACCCTGGCTTTGTGTATAGTACTAAGAATTGCCTTGGTTATATGGGATTTCTTCTGGTTCCATAAAAAATGAAGACTTATTTTTTTCCAAATCTTAAGTATGATGATGGTATTTTAAGGGGGATTGCATTGAATACATAGATTGCTTTGCAAAGTATAGACATTTTCACAATGCTTATTCTTCCCAGCCATGAGCATGGTCTGTTCCTCCATTTGTTAATATCTTCTACTATTTCTTTTCTTAAGTTTTCACAATTTTCTTTATAAATGTTCATCACATCTTTTGTTATGTAGATTCTTAGGTTGATCTTCCTTCCTTCCTTCTTTCCTTCCTTCCTTCCTTCCTTTTTTGCTACTGTGAAGGGAATTGTGTCCTTGATTAGCTCTTGTCCTGGTTGTTATTGGCATATACAAAGGCTACTGACTTGTGGACATTGATTTTATATCTTGAGACATTACTGTATATCCTGATGACTTCTAGGAGTTCTGTTGTTCAGTTTCCGGTGTTTTCTAAGTACAAGATCAGATCATCAGCAAACATGACCTCCTCTGCACCCATTTATATGCCTTTATTTCCTTCTCTTGCCTTACTGTATTGGGTAAAACTTCCAGCACTGTGTTGAATAGTAGTAGCGATACAGGACAACCTTGTATGGTTTCAGTTCTGAGTGGAAAATCTTTAATTTTACACTATTTAGTATAATGTTAGCTGTGGAATTTTTGTAGATGGCTTTTTTCAGATTAAGAAATGTGCCACCTATGCCTATATTCTTAAGTGTTCTAATTAGAAAAAGATGCTAAATTTTATCAAATGCTCTTTCTGTATCTATTAGGAAGATTATATGGTCTTTATTTTTGCTTCTATTGATATGGTGAATTACATTTGTGGATTTGCATATGTTAAACCAGCCTTGCATACTGGGATAGCACCTACTTGATCATGATGTTTATTTTTTTTAACGTGTAGCTGTTGTCTACTAGCTAAGATTTTGTTGAGTATTTTTGCTTCTGTATTCATTAGTGAAATTGCTCAGTGATTCTCCTTTTCAGTTGGATCCTTTCCTGGTTTTGAAACCAGAGTGATGTTTGCTTCATAGAACATGGTGGGGAAGGTTCCTTTTCTTCTCAATGTTTTGGAATAGGTTCTGCAACTAGGTATATGCTCATCTTGGAATGTTTGATAGAATTCTGGTGTGAAGCTATCTGGTCCAGGGATATTTTTTGTTGTTGTTGTTGAAAGCTTTTTTATTGATTTTGCAATCTCAGTGCTTGATATTGGTCCTTTCAAGAAATCTATTTCTTTTTGGTTAAGTATAGGGAGATGCTGTGATTCCAGGTATTAGTTCATTTCTGGCACATGGTCAAATTTTTTATAGTACTCAGAAATCTTCTCTTGCATCTCTGTGGTCAGTTTTTATTTGCTCCTTTTTGTTTCCAACTGAGATTATTAAATAACCTCTTTGTTTATATTTATTCTGGCCAATGGTTTATCAATTTTATTTATCTTTTCAAAGAACCAACTTTTTGTTTGATTGATTTTCTGAATTATTCTTTTGATTTCAATTTCATTTATTTCTGATTTGATTTTGGTTGTTTCTTTTCTTCTCCTGAGTTTGGGATTGGATTGCTCTTCCTTTTCCATTTCTTTAAGATGTTTATTTGGTTGTTAATATGCTCTGTTTCTGTTTTTCACACAAAGGCATCTAATGTTATAATTTTCCCTCTTAGGACTGCTTTTACAGTATCCCACAGATTTTGGTAGCCTGTGGCTTCATTGTTGTTATGTTCAAGGAAGTTAATGATTTTTTTCCTTTATCTCTTCATTGACTTGACTATCATTCAGCATAAGGTTGCTTAGTTTTCATGCCTTTGGGAATGAAAATTTTTGGTGGAGTTTAGTTCTACCTTTATTGCCTTGTGGTCTGAGGACATACAAGATATAATTTCAATCTTTTGATTTTGTTGAGGTTTGATTTTTGTCCTAGGATATGGTCTATTTTGGAGAAAGTTCCACAGGCTGACAAGAAGAACATATATTCCTTAGCTTTGGGATGGTGTATTCTCTATATGTCTATTAAGCACTGTTGTTCTAAGCTTGTGTTTAAAGCCCCTTCTATCTTTGCTTAGTTTCTGTTTGGAGGATCTGTCCAACTGTGTAAGACCAGTGTTAAAGTCCCCTTCTATTATGGTGTTATAGGATATCATATTGGACAGACCAAGTATGGTCTGTTTCATAAATCTGGGAGCATTTAAATTGGGTGCATATGTATTTAGAATTGAAATGTCTTCTTATTGTTTTGTTCCCTTGACCAGTCTGAAGAGTCTATCCTTGTCTTTTTTGACTTTAGTTGCTTAAAATACACTTATGTCTGAAAATAAGATTGTTGCCCCTTCTCTCTTCTGAATTTCATTTGCATTAAATATTGTTTTCCATGCCTTCACCTTGAGTCTTATTTTTTCCTTTGACTTGTGGACATTGATTTTATATCTTGAGACATTACTGTATATCCTGATGACTTCTAGGAGTTTTGTTGTTCAGTTTCCGGTGTTTTCTAAGTACAAGATCAGATCATCAGCAAACATGACCTCTTCTGCACCCATTTATATGCCTTTATTTCCTTCTCTTGCCTTACTGTATTGGGAAAAACTTCCAGCACTGTGTTGAATAGTAGCAGCGATATAGGACAACCTGTATCGCTTGTACTTTTTTATCCAATCAGCCAGCCTGTGCCTCTTCAGTGGAGAATTCAAGCCATTAACATTTTTTGAGATAATCTGTAAATGTTGTTGTGGAGTTCCATTCATCTAATTTTGTGAAAGTCCCTTGCTTAGTTGTATCCTTTGTGTCATTGTGGAAGCTAGATTTTATTCTTTAGTTTCTGGGTGTTTAGTTTGCTGGTGGTCTGTTGTGACTATCATTGTGAAGTATGGGTGTAAGTATTTTCTGTAGAGCTGATCTTGTGGCAAATTTCCTCAAAGTTTGCATATCAGTAAAAGATTTAATTTCTCCATCAGTATTCAAACTTAGCTCAGTAGGATAGAAAATTCTGGGCTGAAAATTATTTAGTTTAAGAAGATTAAAGGTAGATGACCATTCTCATTTAGCTTGAAAAGTTTCAGTTGAGAAGATTGCTGTCACCCTGATGGATCTGACACTGTAAGGCAATTGGCAATTACTCTCTCCTGTTTCCAGAATTTTCTCTTACATCCTGACTTTGGACAGGTTTATGACAATGTGTTTTTGAGAAGCTCTGAGTTGTAATGCCCTGGGGTTCAATATCCCCCTAAAGGAATGTGTCAGAATCTGTGATACTTAAGAAATTTTTGTTTATGATATGCCCCCATAAGGTTCTATTCCTCTAGGGTGCTCTTATTCTCCTTTTAGAACACCTATAATTCATATGTTTGAATACTTCATGATGTTCCATAATTCTCTGAGTGAATGTTCTGCTTTCTCTCTATCTGCATGGTCTAATCTGTTATTGATACTTTCTACTGCATCTTTAAGTTCCTGATTGACTGCTTCAATCCCTTTAGCTCTGCTATTTCCTTTTTATATTCTTAATATCTTTCATCCCTTATTCGATTCTGTATTTGGATTTCCTTTTGGTTATTTTTCACTTTCTCAAAAATTTCCTTCATTGTTTTTACCACCTCTATTTTATATTCCCCTTTTGTCATTTCTAACATTTTTTTATAGGTGTAATCCTCTGCAGTAGCTACCTCATGATCTCTTGGGAGGGTGCTCTGTTCTGGTTTTCAGTGTTGCCAGGATGTTTTTGTGGGTTCCTCCTCATGGATGTTTTCCTCTTTTCTACTCCCTTCCCTTTTTCTTTCCATTTCTTCCTCTTTAAATTTCCTTGTTTCAGTGCAATTCTGTGTTGAATTGTCCTTTTGGTAAAGGACTAAGAGGATAAGAAGAGTGAAGAGTGAGAAGGGAGACAAGAATGAAAAGGAGAAAAAATGGTGAGCTAAAAGGAAATATTGGCAAAAAGGAAGGAACAGAAAGAGACAGGAGTAATAGTGGTATTCAGCAGGGTGCTTTGTCTGACACTCAGAATTCCTGGTGTCTGGGCTCTGGGATGGATGGGTCCCTGGAGCTCAGGAGCTCTTTATCAGCCTGGAAAAAAAGCAAGACTCCACCTCCACCAAATAGAGAGGAGGGAAAAAAAGAAGCAGTATGTCACAGGGGGACCTACCAATAGTGTCCTTCCACAGGCCAAAGCTTGAAGGACCCTCTAGACTAGGGGAATCAAGGTCTCCTTGAGCCATGCCAATGTTGTGGCACCCAAATTCAGGCCTCAGAGTGAGTCTCTGTCCCACAAATGGAATACAAATTGACAAAGAATAAAATAGATGAAAAAATAAAATAACAATAATAAAAGTATATCAAGAAAATTTAAAATGAAATTACATAAGATGTAAAAATAAGAGGGATATATTGGTAGTATTTGAGAAATTTACAAGGAAAGATAAGAAAAGTAGAAAATCTTTACAGAAAGAGAACAAAAAAGAGAGAAATGGGAAGGAAATAAAGAATAAAAGGGGTATAAAAACCATAACAAAATGGAATCCCTTATTCTTGATGAAAGTAAAAATGGAAAAATAAAGATACAATGAAACAAAAAATAAAAAACTTTAGGAAAAAAATTGAGGTAAAAATGAATAAACAGATCACAAAAACTGTAGCAAAAATGGAGTCCTTACTATTGAGGAAAGAAAAATATGAAAATTTAGAAATACAAAAAAAAAAAAAAAAAAGGAGAAAAATATATGGGGAAAAAATTTGAAAGGAAAATATATATATACATTACAATATGGTGCTTGGACAACAGATGATGTTCTGGAGTATGAGATGATAATCTTGACACTGGCTGTATATGGGGTCTAGAAGCCTATCTTGCTGAGGATACCTGGCTCTATCTTGCTGATTTCTTAGCAGGGTTGGGAACCTGATGCTCTTATCAACCTACTTAATAGACATGACTTGACTTTGTAAACAGTGTCCCTTGGCCACACAGTGGCTTTTCCAAGAGATGATGTTTTAGTCAAGTTTCCCCATGGGTGGCTGCCCAGCTCAGCATGCACACCAGAACAGGCCTCATGCTAGGTTCCTGAGGGTTGTTCTTCCCAGGCAGCTCTCATACAATGTCTGAACCCAGCCAGTAGCCAAATGATAAGAGCGCCACTCTGCCTGGCATCTCAAAATCCCAGCCACCTGGGCACTGCTAAGATCACTTGTTCACCCAAGCTCTCCCATGGTAAACCCAGGCAGTTTTCCCAGGTCCTCCCCCCGACCTCCCCCCAAAAATCTTTCAGGGTAGGCTTTCTCTGTCTGCAAACCACCCTAACCAGCCAGCCTCTGTCAGCATACAAGTACTTACCTTCTCTGCCAGTTCTCCACTTCTCCTGACCTCTTCATTGGCTCCAGGAGACTCCTGCTGCCTCCCTGTGCCCCTGAAATGATGTCAGTAGTCTCCCCACCCAACCTCCAGCCAAAGTTTGTTGGAGATCCTTCTACCTGATTTCACAGTGACTGAAAAGGAGATGTCTCTAGTCCACTATTTTGCTCCACTCCAATTTTGCATTTTTTTTAACCTTCTTCCTTCAGCTATGTGAGGACACAGCATTCCTACCCTCTGGAGGATGCAGCTTTTAAGGTACCATGTTGGAAGCAAAGACCAAACCCTCATTAGCCATTGAACCTGACAGAACCTTGATCTTAGAATTCCAAGCATCCAGAATTATGGTAAATAAATTTCTGATCTATATAAATTACTTAGTTCTAGGTATTCTATTATGGTATCACAAAAATCAGTCTTATAAATATGCCTCCTGAATATAAATATGTAGCTGAAAATTCTGATGATGAAAGGACCTAGAAAATATCTGTATAGAGAGAAAGGAGGACTAAGACAGAAAAACAAGAAAGCCAAATAATTGTGAGAGAGAAGAAGAAAATCAGAAGAGGACAAATTGTCATAGAAGCCCATGGAAGGAGAAAATTTCTAGGAAGAGCCAAGAGTATTATATGAGTTGGAGGTACTGAGATATGTTCATTAATTTAAGCAGCAAGGAATATATGGATGAGAGTATCACCATGGCAAGATCAATGCACGTGATTCAGTGGAAGCAGAAGCTGGATCAGGATGGGTTGAGCAGCCGATAAAGGTGATGAAGTGGAGCCAATGGCAATAGATAATTCTTTCAAGTGTTTGTGAAAAGGGTGAGGAACAGAGAAGGCTCCTAAAAGGAAACTAGGAGTAGATTTTTTCTTGCTAAACATTGACATCTTAGAATGTTCTTTGGGAATAATCCAGAAGTGGTGAAAAGTTAAAAGTATTTCAAATGTAAATTTTAAAAAGATAAAATTATTTTCCATATACCTCAGACACATACAAAGTTCAAGATTTTATTTAACTTATTAATTAATATGGGAAATTATTAATTTCCTTCTCCTGTAGCATCTGAGAAGCTAAGATATTTACAGGCAATTTAACAAAGATATGTTATGATAATATTACTGGGTTAGACATAAAACTTGTTAATGTCCAACAAGCCATAAATCATTGGACTTACCAGTTTTAACACTAGAAATTATTGTATCTCCACTAGACAAAAATCTACACATGAAGATGTGTCTTTACTAAGCCTTGGACTTTGCACTTTTGATCAATAATAACCATAACAAATGTGAATAAAGCACACATTCCCTGGGATAATCCTCATGTGATTTTAGCTCTCATTTGATAGTGAAAAGATGTGCCACTCTCCTTTCTGCCTTGTTTTCTAATTTTGGATATTTTTCCTGATGAGAAACATTTGAGATCCTGGATAACTATAGAGTAAGGTACCCAAAAGAAAAGAGGACAATGTTTACCCCTAGCTGTATGTTGGAATCACCTGAAAATTTTTCAAAAAGTACTTAAACCCAGGCATACATGGAAAGATTCAAAATGTAATTGGTGCAGGGTGGGCCAGCAGCATGGGCCAAAGATGAGAACCATTACTGAGAAACTGAGAATCACAGCACAAAATGAGAGAATGGCTAAGACTAGCTAAGGCTACTTCTTAGTCTTATAAAACGAACAACAAATGACCGTAAATACAAGTTCATAGATTTGGAAGACAAAAATGATGATGACGATGATGACGATGATGATGATGATGATGATGGTTTGCCTGTCTCGCTGCATCTGATTGTGAGAATTCAGTGAGAAAGCAGATGCAGTTTCTTTGCACTGGACTTAAATTTGATTGAGTTGATGATATTCATCACCATTTTGTTAGTTTCCCCATGTGCATGAACAGAATAATATTTAAAGTTAAATATAATTGTCTTTACAGAATTTTAGTTGTAAAACTTGCTTTCTTTAATTTAATTTAAACATTCTTCATTTGCAAATGTAAATTCTTAAGCAATTTCTCATTGTGATAGCAAAATGCCTACTGTCAAATAACTTGTACAGATTTTTGATGTGAAACTCATTAGTCTCCTGGCCTAATTTCAAAATGCACATTATTGCCTTATAGATAATAGCCACAGGAACAACTTATTTGAGAAAACTCATGGTTTTCTGTTGTAGTAGTTGGACTTGTACCCCTTGCTCTATTAAGATAATTTCTTGACATGTAAACAAGAATAAACTACTATAGGGATCACCATGAAACAGAGATAAGAGAGTTTAGGTGACTCACCAAGTTCAGTACTTGAATACCATCTCATGACTCACTAGCCTCTGCGAACCATTGCACTAACCTATTAATATGTGTGCCAGATGATAAGCTCTTGAAGGACAAGCTCTTGATTTTTCTTCTTCAAATACTGAAATTTCAAAACAAATTGAAAGTTTCTGGCATTTGACAGGTGCTCAGTAATGTCTGCTAAATAAACAAATAGATTATGCATGATAACCACAATTGTTCCAAAGGCTACAGAAATAATTACAATTCAAAGCACATGATTTCAGAGTTTAGAAAATTGAAATTGTCTTAATATGGCACACGCTAAAGTTCAGCAGTTTATTTATAGGATGATTTTGTTTCCTCCTCTCTCCCTCATTGCTGCAAATGTTAAAGATCAGTCTGTCACACATGCAAAATGCTGATCTAATTGGCCTATAAGAGCACTCATTCTCACTTTCAGCATCGTAAAGATGTTATATGGATAATCCACTTAGAGGGTCCCCTTCTGTGCTACTATATTTAAAATAGCTGTTGTGTTGTTCATGGAGATTTATAAAGTGAGCTTCTAAAGATGAGATATCACAGAGTACTTCTACTCTTCACTGAACCTTTAAAAGATTTTGCCTCGGCCACAGTGGGGCTGATTTCTGTCAGTATTTTTTGACTGTCTATAGTTTAATAATGCAAAAACAAGAACTCTCTGGGGAAAATCTTCAGAAAAAATGAGACATTTTCTGCAATTCTTCAGTGCAACCCCATGAACTTCTCCTGGGGGCCATATGTGGCTTTCCAGAGATCTGCATTGTTATTTCTAGCAGAAAGCAGAGTCCCTATGGAGAGAAGGCCTTGGATAAGCTTTCTTTCCCATCTGTTCCTCCATAACATTGAGTGTTATGTCACCTAGGAATAGAGAAAACTATATACGGGTGTGTAATACCTTTACAAGTCTCAGCATTTCTACCTCTTAATTCAAACATTTCTAACTCTGAATGAGAGCACACAGCCCCCAAGTCATTTAAAACATGGTATGAGTATTGCTTTAAATAATTATTCTAATTATCTATACAGTAGGATCTATATTATCATAACCCTAATTTCTGGTAAAGAGAAAGAGTTACAAAGAATTTACCATATCCAAGTTCCCCTAACTCATGAGAGACAAAAGAGGACAAAAGTCTATCCTTTATGATAATTAGAAGGGTCTGACTTGTATTGAACATGGTCAACCAGAAACTTCAGAAAATCAAACAAAAATCTCAGAACAGCTTACTTAGCCCATAAATATAAATATTCATACCTTGTGAGGTTTATATTTAGAAGAATGTGTTTTCTTCCTACCACTTTATCAATTGCTACAATTGTGTATTAGAGTATCTACAGAGTAGCTACTAGATATTGAATATATGCTCTATCAAATATAGTACATTGTATTCACCAAAAGAGAGCAATATTATAAAATTTTACAGGTGAAGAAATAGAAACCAATAGAAATTAAATGACTGGAAATAGTGAATCTGGCTAGCTTCTAATCATTCCCACTTGTCATTCCAACTCAACACAGTTTTATCTGTCAGAAATGTTATGCTCTTCACGTAGACATAATCCTTTCAGCGTAAGACTCATTAAATCCCTATCCACACAAATATACATAATTTCCCTTTATTCTTTTGCATATTTTTAGTATGATAGTTTAAATATAGAAATTTGTTCTTAGCTTATTCATGCAGCTCTAGGGAATATCATTGAGTTATCTCATTTGCAAAAGGTAAAGGAAATGAGACAAAAAAATAGATATAAGATTAGACAAAGAAAACACTTTGCAGGCTAACACCTAAATCTCAAACAGTACATCATTTTTAAAATGTGTTAAAGTAGGAGAGCTTTAAAAGGCTTAGCCATTAGGGATTTTTCCATTGCCAGTAATATGGTCAATTGAAACTTGTTAAAATATTTTAATAGACGCTTTCTTTTCATTAGAATTCTTGTATATAGCCTCCAAATAATAAAGATAATCATAAAATACTTTAGAGCCCTATTTAAGGAAATGAGAGAGACTGCGGCAAGTTGCAGAATTTTATTCTTGACTAAGAAGGGAACAAAAGCAGTATTTCTGCTTAATATGGAAAACTAACTGCCTAAGTATGATACCAGAATGAAAATAAGATTACATAGCATTAAAGTGTGCATCTCATGGGGAATTTGTGTTCAGTACTTTTTGAGAATAAAATGCCACAGGTTTTCTTAGGCAAATAGCAAGTCAAATGAACATGGTGAGAGGTGAGAAACAAAGGGACATGATGATGTGCTCTGCCACTAAGAGCTGAAACAGCAGCATGTCACGGTTTTGCACATGGGGGAAACTGAGTGAACTTAGAAATGTACCTTTTCCAATTTCATAGATTCTTTCTGTTAGATCAGTGTCAAATAGCAAAATGATTATGTACATGCCTAGCTTCAAAATTAATTACTTAATCTAAAGAAATTACGTAGCATACTCAATCCCTAGATCAGTTTTGCTCTCCAAAAAGAGTCTTTCTTCTGAGAATGTTAAGGAATGGTGATCACACAGAGGCTCAATGTTTTTCTTAAAAATGTTGGGACATACGAGTTTTAAAATCAAAAATAAAATATGAACCAGGACTAAAATTGTACCTTTTCTGTGCATAATTTCCTCCACCTCTAAAATGG
The DNA here is from genome assembly GCA_963574355.1 of Loris lydekkerianus. Taxonomy (NCBI): domain Eukaryota; kingdom Metazoa; phylum Chordata; class Mammalia; order Primates; family Lorisidae; genus Loris; species Loris lydekkerianus. The sequence continues at coordinate 528 of CAUYPK010159250.1, read as the reverse complement.
GGATTATAATATGATGCAGGGCGTGGTACAAGGCTTTGCACCCAGAAGGTAAGTGTATGCCAACTGTTTTCTACTCATGTTTACATTCTGGGAGAAATGAGGATGAAAAGTTTCTTTCTTTTTTTTTTTTTTTCCTTTATTTTCTTATTGTTAAATCATAGTTGTGTACCTTAATGCAATCATGGGGCAACATACACTGGTGTTATAGACCATTTGACACATTTTCATCACACTGATTAGCATAGCCTTCCTGGCATTTTCTTAGTTATTGTGTTAAGACATTTATAGTCTACATTTACTAAGTTGCACATGTACCCTTATAAGATGCACCGCAGGTGTAGTCCCCACCACTCACCCTCCCTCTGCCCATCCTCCCCCCTTTCTCTTCTCCCTCTCTCCCTTCCCCCTATTCTTAGGTTATAACTGGGTTATAGCTTTCATGTGAAAGCCATAAATTAGTTTCATAGTAGGGCTGAGTACATTGGATACTTTTTCTTCCATTCTTGAGATACTTTACTAAGAAGAATA
>CAUYPK010159246.1:0-26959 GCA_963574355.1 Loris lydekkerianus | reverse complement strand
CTTGGTGATGGATTTTGTACCTTTTGTTTGTATCCTTGGGGTCGCAGCTCGCCTCAGCGGGGTTGATGTGCATTCTTCAACCTTCTCTCTTGGTACAGCTCTAATCCACCAGGTTACTTGCTAAATTTCTGTCCTTTAACTCTCCTTCTGGATGGGAGCCTCTGTGGAAAGCTGGCTTCAGTCAACCATCTTGTCTCTGCCCCCCCCCCCCCAAGAAAATTTATTTCTTCTTCTCCTATTTAGTTGTATTTTATTTCTTTTTCTTGCCTCATTATACTGACTAAAACTTCCAGTATGGTGTTGAGTAGAAGCGGCATATTAATCTAAAATTTAAAGAAAAAGTAAAACTATAAAAGTTTGAGATAAATCATATAAAAAGGTTGGTGTGTTACATAACCTAGGCAAAAAGATCTTAAGATCATAAGACATTATACCCCAAAATAATCCATATAAGGAAAAGTTAATAAACTGGACTTCATCAAAATTAAAAATTTTACTCTAAGAAAGTCATTGTGAAGTGAATGAAAAAATATATTACAGACTGAGGAAATATTTTTCAATCATATATCTAATAAAGAATTTGAATCCAAAATATATAAAGAACTCTAAAACCACAGCAAATAAATAAATGTTCCAATTTTTTAAAATGGGGCCAAATACACGAACAAATACTTGGCCAAAGAGCACATGAGGATGGCACATAAGACATGAAAAATTTACAACATCATCAGCCATTAGAAAAATGTAAATTTAACAACAATTAGGTACCATTGCACACCTATTAGGATGTTTAAAAGAAAAAAATACTGACATTACTGAGTGCTGGCAAGGTTATGGGGCAACTAGAACTTTCATACATTGCTGGTAAGAATGCAAAATGTTAAAGCCATTCTGGAAAACAATTTGACAATTTCTAATAAAGTTAAATATATGCTTACCATATACATAAAACAATTCTATTTCTAAGTGTTTACCCTAGATAAATGAAAATATGTTCACACAAAAATTTGAGTGTATATAGCATCTCTATTCATAGTTGCCAAAACCTGAGAAAACCCCAAATGTCCTTCAGTAAGTGAAAGAATTGACAAGTTTACACAAGTAACAGAATACCACTCAGGAACAAAAAGGAAGAAGTTATTAAGGCATACAACAACTTGAATGTATCTCAAAGGAATTATGCTGAAAAAAAAAAAAAAAAATCTCAAAACTTACAGAATGGGGACTAGTATGAACAAGATAAAGGAGTAGGAAGCCCCAGACACTGACACCCTCCAGCAATGCCGACTTAACAACAATATGTAATCCAAAGAGCCTTTATGCAAACTTCAGATATCAGATAGTTGCAGCACAAAAGGCAAGCTCAAAACCAAGGTCATTCACATTAAAACTAGTAGAAAAGCCATTTCATTTTATCTACTCTCCAAACCAGCACAGCTTGCTATCAGGAGTAAAAGCCCAACTCTGCATTCCCAGTTGGGACCTGCAAAAGAAAAAGAAGAAATGTACCTCCAGGTGTTTCATTTTTTCAAGGGGTTACCCAAGGGACTGAAATATCTACACGAAAAAAGAAGAAATATCTTATGTCAATAACTTTCCATCTCAAAGATCTAGAAAAAGAACAAGTCCAAAATTAGCAGAAGGATAGAAAGAATAAAGATTAGAGCAGAAATAAAAAATCTGAAAAGGTCAGTAACTAGCAAGGAGATTGAATTAAATAATCAAAACCCTCCCAACAAAGAAAAATCCAGGTTCCACTAGAGAAATTGAGAAAACCTTTAAGAATTAACAATTCTTTTTAAATGACTCTTAAAAGAACTTGAAGAGAATACTCTAAATTCATTCAACAGGGCCAGCATTATTCTTGTACCAAAATTATACAATGATTTTGAAATCTACAGACTAATAGGTGTGTTAAATATTGCTGCAATAATCCTTTGTAAAAGATGAGCAAAATAGGCTGGGCACAGTGGCTCACACCTGTAATTGTAACACTCCACTAAAAATAGAAAAGCTAGCTGGGTGCAGTGGTGCCTACCTGTAGTCCCAGGTACTTGAGAGGCTGAGGCAGGAGGATTGCTCACACCCAGGAGGATTGCTCACACCCAGGAGTTTGAGCTATGAGGACACCACAGCCCTTTACCCAGGGCAACAGAGTGAGACTCTGTCTCAAAGAAAAAAAAAAAGAAACCAAATCACTTATCCCATTTTACTTTCTACAGTATGGATTTTGCTAATTTTATCCTCTATGGCTTTTAAGACACCCTTCTCATTCTCCAGATTTCCTGTTAATTGGTAGTTACACGTAGAGGCTTCACATTTGGGTTTGAATTTTTGGCAAGAATATTCTATCAAGAGATAATAATGTCTCTCTTTTTGTGATACTATCAGATACTGCTTAGTGCATTAATTCATTAGGAATTACAAAACAATGATATTTACTTCTATTATTCTTTCTTCTTTTATTAACTGGAATATTCCTAAAAGGAATTACTTCCCTCCAACAACTGTTTGGTTGCCTTGGGTGTTATTGGCTGAATTGAGTCTCTTCCCCAAAATCCATATGTTGAAGCCCTAACACATACTACCTTAGTATGTAACTATAGTAGAACCTCTGTAAGTTGACCACCACCTAAGGTACTGAACAAACTGGTCGAAATATGGAGGTGGTCAACATAAGGAACTAGGCCTACTCTACTGATATGTAGATGAGGTGCATGTCTGGTCTTTGAAAATTAGGTCAACTTAAGGATGTGGTCAACTCTGGAGGTTCTACTGTATTTAAAGATATGACCTTTAAAGAGATCATTAAGTTAAAGTGAGGCCATTAGGGTGGACCCTAGTCCAACGTGACTGGTATTGTCACAAGAAGAGGAAAATTGGCAACACAGAGATACAAGCAATGTGAAAGCACAGAGAGTAAAGCACAGAGGTGGCCGACTGCAAGCCAAGGAGAGAGGCATCAGAAAAAAACAAAACCTGCTGATACCTTGCTTTTGGACTTTCAGCTTACGGAATTGTGAAAAATAAATTCCTACCATGTAAGCTGCCCAGTCGGTGGTACTTTGTTATGGCAGTAGAGAACCAAAACACAGAGGTACATTTGTACAGGCAAGGTGTGACAAGTGCTTGATCATTTCTCTTTAGTTGCTAGCTTTTGGAAGAATAAGTTCTTTTCTTAGCATCTTCCAAAAGCAATCAATAATATTTTTTAAATTTTCATTATGAACTCATGAATTTAACAATGTATTGATGTTTTAAAGTTTGTGGCCTATTATTTTTGTTGATAAAAGAATTAGCCCAAAAGCCCCCTCCAGTTGGCTTCTGAGTCCTTTTGACTTGGCGTTAGGGTCTTTAATAATTTCTTTATTTTCTGATGCAACAAAACATTCCAGACTTATCTTTAATTTCCTGCTCCAGACCTTCAAGCAGCCATTTCCCCATTACCTTGGCTCCCTTAGGTCGGGGATGGTCAGGCTAGGACACTGCGGTACTAATTGTGAATAGGTTGCTTTTTTCCCCTAGACTCTTTTAAGGCATAGAAGAATTGCTTTAAATAAACAATAAATAAAAAAAAACCAAACACTTTCCTACACCAAAAATTTATCTTGATATATCTAATTCAAATTCAAGACTGTGGGATGTTACTTAAACTCTTTAACTTGTATTTTCTTTCTCCGATGACTAATTGCATTTCCCAGTGATATCAACACAATTCATTATTTGTTTTATCACACAATTCTCTGACATAACAATCCCCAAAACTATAGCTAACAAAGTGATTACTAAAGCTATTTAAGAATTTCTTCAATTCTTTTTGTACTTTGATGATATCTTATAAGATGTACATCTGAATTAATTCCTCTTTATGTGACTATGCCACTAGTTCAAGTTCAATACGGTCAAGTTCCTTTTTTAAAATTTTGCTTTTTGTTTTTAGGGATAGTTTGTTTTAATTTTTGTTTAAAAGTTACGGAAAGTATTCACACTGTTACAAGTCAGAGCTACAAGACAACGTAGGCTTGGCACCCATAGCACAGTGGTTACGTGTTGGCTGCATACACTGAGGCTGGTGGGTTCAAACCCAGGCTGGGCCAGCTAAAGCAATAATGACAACTGCAACAACAACAATGACAAAAAGTAACCGGGCACTGTGGCGGGCACATGTAGTCCCAGCTACTTGAGAGGCTGAGGCAAGAAAATTGCTTAAGCCTAAGAGTTTTAGATTGCTGTGAGCTGTGATGCCACAGCACTTTACCGAGGGCAGCATAGTGAGACTGTCTAAAAAAAAAAAAGACAAGGTATATTTGGGGATATAATTGCCTCTACCCTGTTTCCCCTCTTTTCCCATAGGCAATTTTTTGATGTTTAATTTTGCTTCCATTTTTAAAAGATACTAAATGTTGGGGAGGATGTGGACAAATTGGAAGACTTGTGCATTACTGGCTGGAATGTAAAATGGTGCATCCACAAAAAAAAAAAAAACTGTAGAAAACAATTTGGCAGTTCCTCACAAAGTTCAGTACAGAAATACCATTTGACTCAGTAATTCCACCCTTAGGTACATACCCAAGAACATTGAAAGCAGGGACTTAAAGAGATACATGTACACTTACCCATAAAAGCATTATTCACAATAGCTAAAAGATAAAAACAACCCACTGTTCACCAACAGATGAATGGCTACAGTAGGGTATATACATACAATGGCATATGATTCAGCCATTAAAAAGAAAGAAGTTTTGATAACATGAACCACGAATACATTGCTAAGTGAAATAAGCCAGATACAAAAGGACAAATATTATATGATTCTACTTATATGATATACCTAAAATAGACCAATTCATAAAAACAAAAAGTGAGAGTGTAGCAGAAGCTAGGGTGAGAAGAGGATGGGGAGTTATTGCTTCATGTGTACAGTTTCTGTTTGGGGTGGTAGCAAGTTTTGGAAATACATAATAGTGATGATTTTTGTAATACTATGGATCATTAATGCCATGAATTGTGTACTAAAAATATTTAAAATATAAAAAATTGATGTTTTTCTATCTTCTCTCACCCCCATTTTTACATAAATAGTGACAGATATCCACATTTTTCTCCATCTGCTTTATTCACTAAGCAATAAATAATCTGGGCACTCCCTCCATGGCAGTATCTAGAGATGTTTCTCATTCCTTTTCCAACTGCAGAGTATGCCATCATGTGATTATGCCATAGTGCATTCAACTAGTCCTTTAAATATGAAAATTGGATTGTTCAAATATAAAAATTTGAGATTTTTAAAAGAAAGAAGGTGGTATCATCTAATTTACATTTCAAAAGGTTCACTCTGGGTGGTAGGGGAAAATGGATCATGGTGGGTGGGAGAGTGTACGCAGAAAGATGAAGCTACTGCAGACATCCTGAGGAGATGGCCGCTGCTTGACCTAAGGTGGTAATAATGGAGATAGAGAAAATCAGTGAACCTAAATTGTGATGGTGGTAGACTACAGGACGTTTTGGTGGGTTGGATATGGGAAGTAAGGGATAAAGCAAAATCAAAGGTGACTACCTAGGTTGGGGACTTCATAAATTAGTTGGGCTTCCTAATTAGCTGCTATGGATGAAGAAGACCAGAGAAGCAGCAGGTTCTAGTTGTTTTATTTCCATACGTTTATTTTTTGTGGAGATATATATCAGGAGTTCTTTTTTTTATTTTATTAGATCATATCTGTGTACATTACTGCATTTATGGGGTACAATGTGCTGATTTTGTGTACAATTTGGAATGTTTACATCAAACTGGTTAACATATCATTCACCTCACTTATTTTAATAGTTGTCTTTAGACATTTATACTCTATTAATACATTTGACATGTACGCTTACAATATGCACAATAGGTGAGGTCCCACGATTACCCTCCCTCCACCTGTCCCCTCCTCCCCTTGCCCTCCTTGTCTCTCCTTTCTGGGCTATAATTGTGTTTTATCTTTCGTCTGAAAGTGTGGGTAATTATATATTGATTTCATAATAGTATTGAGTAAATTGGGTATTTTTTTTCCATTCTTGACTTACTTGTTACTAAGAAGAACATGATCCAGCTCCATCTGTGTAAACATCCAGGTAGAGATGTCAGGGAAGTTTCTAGGAATACAAATTTGGAGTTTGGTGGAGATGTTAGGAGTTAGGACAGAAAGTTTGGAAATCACTGGCCTACAGATGGTATTTAAATCATAGGATTGGAGGAGTTTATGTAGAGAGTCAGCATGGTGGAAACCAAGAAAGAGGCCAGTATGCTAGCCCTGTAGCCCTGGTCCACAAAGAAGCAGCTCCTAAGTAAAAGTGAGGTGTCCTGAAAGATGAGAGGAGAAAATGTTTTGAGAAGAAGGGAACCATCTACCTCCACAGGTCAAATGCTGTTCTTCATACTTTCCATTTCTTCCTATCTTGAGATATTCTTTGATTTCAATCTGTTTGCAGTTCTTTCTTGGGTAGTTTCCTCAGAAAGAGAACATGGTTGTGTATTTTCCCAAGCTCTTTGTGTGCTGATTCTTGGATCTCTCACTACAATCCAAATATGGTTTTACTATTTGCTAATGTCCAGTGTTGTAGGTGAGACGACTGATGCTCGCTTGATTCTCTTTCCCACTATAAAATAACCCATTCTCTCTGACTGAAAGCTTATAATAAATACTTCACCAGGATGTGACTATGTGTCTTTTTCATTGTTCTGACCTATAACTGTGATTTCTACTAATTCAAAGACCCAAGACTTTCTTTTTATTCTTTTCCTTCTGGGACTTCTAAAATATGTAATTTTTTTTTCTTCATAGCTCATGAATTTGCTAATACACTCTCCACTCAGTGTCCTAAAACTCTCATAGCATGTTCAGCAGTGAGCATTTTGTTTTTCAGTTCATCTACTGAATTTTTAAATGTACAATCAAGTTCTGTCCTTTCAGAAAACATCTCTTGTGCTTTAATTATATGTCCCTCAACATTCACTGCACTATTACAAAAGTTGGTTTTTATCCCTTCAATGAAATCTGCTTCTCTGGTGCCAACTGCCTTAGTTATCTGGTAGCACGCCTCTTTCAAGTTATAACATCTTCCTAAATGCCTAGTGGTCTTTTTGACTGATTCATATCTTTAGGTATACACTCCCTAAGTAGGTGGACAACTGAGTTTTATCAAGGCCAATGTTAGAAGAAAGGAATCTTCAGACAACAGCTGTGCCCCTCAGCAGAAGGCACAATGGGATATATTGTCTTTACCTCTGGCTCACCCCAAGACTAGCCTCTTCATAGCTTTTGAGTCCTAACTTCACAAACAGGGGTATTCTGAAGCTGAACCTTCTGCCTCAGAACTCAAGGCCCAGAGGTATTTGTGCATTCCTCCAGGATTCAACCATAGTGGACAGTTGTCTGAGTAGCCTTGGAATCAAAAGAGATGGGAGTCAGGGGTTGGAGCAAACGAACCCCTTTAATTTGATTTCATTTGATTTTTAAGTCTGCACCTTTGATAGCATTGCCCCAGAGCATATGAACAAATATTAAATATATATACTATGTTGTAATATAAAGTTATATAGCATATGATTGCTGGTATTATGGTTAAAGGCACATAATTAATTGAAGTATATAATTAGTTGAAAATTCATAATGTAAGCAAATTACTTTTTAAAATGAATTGAATCCTAAAAACATTTTTTTTGTTTCAAGTAAAAAATTTGCCATGAAAAATCACATATATTTTAATTGTCCCATTAGGGATCAAAGAATATTTACAAGCCAAGTTAGGGTTTATAGTTTAAAGTTACCACATGAGAGAACTTGTGTCTTAGTTTCAGAATAATTTTTACTTCTATTCAGCTAAGACCATCCATAAAGTGAAATGGTGGGTTGAAATTGAACAGATCAGATTTTGGAATGCCAAGATAGATAAAACTGTATATGGAAAACTGCTGCAAAGACGCTGAGGTTACCCATCCTAAACTCTGGTAATTCTAAAAGTTTTAATCATCCTGGTTCAATTAATGTCTCTAAATAAATTATGAGTTAACAAAATGTTTGTCAGGCCAAACCCTAATCCAGGCTTGTCTCTCTGTGAGGCAAACAGTGGCCCCAGGCCAAGGACGCTGCATGCTCTCCAGTTGAAATCCGACCTGAGCTCCTGGGAGACCAGAGAAGCCGAAACAAACATCTGGGCCCTTGTAGCTGCTTACTATTTTCAGTTTTTGTAACAGTTGTCTCTGGATTTCTATGTAAAAACAAAATACACTGTGTACTTTTACTTAGGAGAAACAAGAAAATCTTCAGATTGTAGCTCCAATTTAATTGTGATTAATAATGATGCTTCTCTACACCTTCGCTGTCATGTGAGTTGTATTTAACTTACGCTAGTTTTGAGCCTGAGGCCTTGTGAAGCATATGTAACTCACACATCTCTTGCACGTTGACTGCCACACTAGAAAAAAAATTTTTTTTTCCTTGGGGCCCATAGTGTTTTATTAGGTCAAGAGACATGTGAGTTATATATGCTTCACGAGGCCCTGGGCTTGCCTGCTGAGGCTCTGAAAATGGGAGGTGCTTTTAAAAAAGACAAAACAGTTTGAAATAACTCAAGATCCTAACAATGAATAACAGAAAAAAGAAAAGGACAAAGCAGCTTTGTCCTGGAGATATATTCAGTCCCGTCTAGTCCAGTCCTCATTGATGGATTAATGGCAATCCTCACTTTCATATCTGGGTTGAGATGGGGCTACTTAACTGCTTGTTGATGCCCATACAAACGAGCCTCTCTGTTACCACAGCCTACCCATTCAGGAATTCCTGTTAAGGAACATATCTGCTCTACTGTACAGAACAGCTGGGCTGCCAAATTGTATGAAATGAACTGGTCTTTCAGTCATAAGTGTGAGTGCACCACCTAGAATCACAGATATTTTAGGACAAACAGCTGCATAAAACAAAAGGAGGCCCCCAAGGCTCCCCCACTGCTGCAGTACCCTGTGGCTCTACCCACAATGCTCTAGCTCCAAGGTTCCTTGCTGTTGGCCCCACAGTCCCACTCTCAAGGTTTTAGTGCTACCACCAAGCCCAGGAGCCCTGCCCACAAGGTGCGATAGGCAAGGTTACCTAGGCAATGGTCATATTATTTGCTTAGATCTAATAGAATTTGTTTTATGAATCTGGGAGCTCATTTGTTAAGTGCATATATATAATTACGGTTGTTGTATCTTCTTGTCGAATCACTCCCTTACCATCATATAATAACCATCTGCATCCCACCAAGAATTTTGTATCCTGCAAAACTAAGTTTCATAAATGGAGAAATAAAGACTTTTCCAGATAAGCAAACACTAAGGGAATTTGTCACTATTAGACCTGTGCTATAGGAAATACTCAGAACTGCATGGAACAGCACAATACATACCCACCAGTGTAAAAAACCTAAAAGTTAAAGCTCACAGCTCTTTTAAATCAATAGCTGAAATATATCCCACATATCAATACTAATTCTGAATGTGAATGGTCTTAATGCTATTTCCCCTGCAAAAAGAAAAAAATAAAAGTAGACCTATTGTTCTATCAAGCAATCCCACTACCGGCTAACTACCCAAAGGAAAAGAAGTCATTATATCAAAAAGACACTTGTACTTGGATGTTCATCACAGCACAATTCAGAATGGCAACAATATGGAATCAATTTAAATGCCCATTTATTCTTTAGTGTATAAAGAAAATACAGTATATACACACACACACTTATACACACACAATGGAGTAGTGTTTTCAGACATAAAAAGGAATGAAGTGTCATTTGCAGCAACTTGGATGACACCAGAGAGCATTGTCCTAAGGAATAGAAAAACAAACAGCAAATATTCTCACTAATAAGTGTGTACACATGGGAACAAAGAGATGCAAAGGTCACTGGAAATAAAGGAGGAGGAGGGTGGGACCTCTGTTCTGGTGATGAGAATACTAAAACCCTAAATAAAGCATTATACAAGGGATTCATGTAACAAAAACACATTTGTACTCCCTTAATATTTTGGGGAAAAAAAAAAGAACATTTTTTAAGAAAAAAAAGATTCATTTTGGGAAAAAAGTAACTTTTAAAAAATTCATAGGTAACATTATGTAGGATATCTTATAGGAAAAAATAAGAGAAATAAAATATACATCCATAAAAAAAGAAATGAAAGTGTACTATTTAAAGTTAGGATAAAAACTGCTAGAAAGGCTATGTGATGATTGATTTTCTGTGTCAACTTGACTAGACCATGGGATGCCCAGATAGCTGGTTAAACATTACTTCTGGAGAGATTAGCATTTGAATTGGTAGACCGAGTAAAGCAGATGGCCTCAACCCTGATGTGGGTGAGCATCACACAATCTGTCTGGGGCCTGAATAGAACAAAAAGTCAGAGGAAGAATGAATCCACCCTTTCTTTGCCTGACTGATTGAGCCGGGACCTCAGTCTTCTGCCTTGATTTGCTCCTGGCTCTCAAGTTATACCACTGGCTTTCTTGGGTCTTCAGTGTAAGCACATGAGAGATTGTAGGACTTCTCAGACTTCATAATTGCCTGAGCCAATATCTTAAAATACATAGAGAGTGGATAGATAGATAGATAGATAATATCCTATTAGCTCTATTTCTTTGGAGAACCCTGACTAACACAGTCTGACTATGCTCTGGAACAAACATTTCGATTTGGCAAAGCTTTACTACCCTCATTTTACATAAAAGAATGTTGAAGAGTATAGAGTTTACATAGGTTGTAATGCTAGATAGACATTGGAAGTCACCCTAAAGAGTTAGAACTTGGCCATGAGGTCCAAGAGTTTCCCAAAGTGTGTGACAAAGATTATTTTAGTGAATACACAGGCTTTTTCTAAAAAGTAGTTTGGGGTTTATTTTATGTATGTTAGATATGAATCAACACATCAAATCCACGATTTTATAAACATTAACACTTAGGGCAAGGCTAGGAGCGGATGCTGTGGGGGATACACCTGAGACAGGCCAACCTACCAGTGAGTGCTCAGACAGGCCCATATGTGTTCCATACCTTCAGCAACCACCACACTTAGAAAAATAAGAAAAACAAACACACCAGTAACATTAAGGAGCTTGAACTTAAGAAAGAGTCAGAGTGGTGTGGGTAATCTCTCTTTCCATTCCTAAATTCATTTTCCCATTTACTGTGTATTTTTTGGGGTTTGAGGGATGACCTTGACTCCTGGCAAGAGGCAGTAACACACAACCAACACCAATGAGTGGAAGAAGTCCTTCACAGCATGGGGCCCTCACCAGGAAGGAGAGGAGGGCAAGGGAACCTTGGGGCTGGGGGAGGGTTTTGTGTTCAGTATGGCATGGTTCTGAGAGCTCTTAAGGACACTAACAGCTTGAGATCTTATTGTACCCACAAGACTCTGTCTTATTAATGGCAGCAGACTGAAGTTTCATAGGATATGTGAAGCAGGCTGGCCCTCATACCTAAAAATTTGCTTGTTTGGGCTACATCTTAAAATAATAGGATGTGTAAAGATTTGACTTTGGCTCCTGTGGGCTTTGAGCTAACAAGCCTCAGCCTGCAGTGAAGAAACAAATAACCCGGGGCCCAGACACAGAGGCTATGACTGGCTCATGGATGTAACAGTATTTGTTCTGCTGAGTTTTTGAATCCTGCGTGTGAATGTGATTTACAGCAATGTATTTAAGTAAAAACAAATCACATTCTTACAAACCAGTTGGCCTGACTTTGAAGTTGTATTTCTTTGCATTTAGTATAATTCAAAACGTTTAAATTTTGTTTGGCTTCCAAACAATTTGCATTTAGTTTAAACTAAAGCATCAGTCTGGGAGTTAAAAGCACGGATTAGGGCTAAAAAGGCCTGAATCCAAAGTGTATCTAGCAGGACAACTGATGTAACTCTCTTTCGTGTTCTTTTATGTAAAATGAGAATACTTTGGAGTCTCTATCATAGGATTAAACATGGTGATGTAGGTGGGACAGGATGCTAGACTCTTCTCTCAATGTCAAGTGAAGGGACAATTCAATGGAAATCAGAATACTGATCTGGGCAAGAGACAACCACCACCCTCACCACCAAGGGCAAAATTTACAGTTGGAACACAGGAGTCATCTGTCAATGATTCTTAAACCCCCTCAATTCACTTAGAGAACAAGGGTTTAAGTGTGGAAGAGAATTTTGCTAGGATGCTATAGAAGAAACTTCTTTGGAGAGGGTGGCTACAAGGCTTTAAATTCCTTCCTGGTGGTGTTAGTGAGGGGCTGGTTTCCATGGAATCCCGTTGAGAACTTTGTAGAAGGCAGCAGGTCTCTGCAGCGCTTCATTATAACATGCCATCTAATTAGTTTTATACCTGCCTGGTTATTTATTTCAAATGACCTGTTTTAAGTTTCAGTAGCAAACATAAATAGACATGCATACGGTACCCCCCAAATTTCTTTGGTTGTCTCTAGTAATGAAAGGACAATAATCACATCTCTGCAGTTCATTCTGCATTGCAGATGGCTGGAACAACTCGGTCACAAGAAATGGAACCAAGTTACAGATTAAAATGTACTCGCAGCCATTGGCTTTATCCATCTTCCAACAAAACCAGTCGGAGCAAATTCCTCAAGCAGACTGAAAGATCCTTGAGCTCAAAGGTCTATTGCAGGGACTTACTGACAGGGCTTTGTGCCCTGTGTCACTATAGTACCCAGCACCTAGAAAGGTGCCTGAAACATAGCAGGGGCTCAGTAAGTATTTTTCAAAGAATGAATAATGCTTATAAGTTTCCCTTTGAAAACTGCCCTGCAGTCTCTCCAGAGTCTCTTTGGTTCTATGATTCTATGCATTACTCACTGTGGTGAAAACCAGAGACAGATGCTGTGGGAGCTCAGTGCTGTGATGCCACTTAATACATTGCTTATGGCCCTAATGTGTGGCTTGGAGGGGGGACAGTCACTCTGTCCTGAATAGTTTCACCTCCCACCAAGGCCCCAAGGTCAACGTGCTGTTCTATTTCCAGCTACCCAGACTCCATTCTTCTCAGAACTTTTTCTTTCTTTTTTCTCTCGGATTTATGGCATGCATTTATTTATTTCATTTTTGCCTTTCTTTTACAATATGGTTGTGTTTTCTGGTTACAAATTAATTGGAAACCAACCAAATACTAGAACAGTGTAGCTTAGGAACTCATCAGTATAGGAAATTCTGTCTGTTCTCTGAGGTTGAACCTTGTCAAGTTCAGTAGCCTCTGTACTATTTTTTAGTTAATTTTTTTTACATGTCTAAATTTATTTGTATGTAACAAGAACATGAGAACATATATAAATGAAAAGGCACAAAATAACAAGAACATGAGAACATATTTAAATGAAAAGGCACATATATAAATTAAAAAAACAAAACAAAACCACAGCCAACTTATAGTACCTCTCTCTGGTCAGGCCAGTGGATTTGGAGAGGGTGGGGTAGGAGGGGAGAGAGCTAAAAGAGGGCAGCTGTACATGTGTCTGTACACAGTCTAATAACTCCAAAAACGATAACACACTTATGCCTTTTGATAAAACTGAGAAATAATTTTACATAATCGAACACACAAATATTACCTTAAAAATCAGATGATGAATTAATACCGAGTTTCATTTTCATCATTCATTTCTTCCAACAAATACATGCCAACCACTGGAGGCAAAGACTATCACTGTGCCTCCCCCTCACGGACCCAAAAGTGTAGTATGGGAGACAGACAAAAATCACACTAATAAGTAACTACAAACCATGTTATGAGGGGAAAAGTCCAGATTGCTGAAAGAGAGTATGTTGAGAGAAACCAATTTAGATTTGAAGAAAGGAGTATCAGAAATAACCCACCAACTTTACAGGTTAGACCTAAATTTGTAGTCTTTATGAAGTTTCTTAAGCTCACAATTCTTTTAATTTCTAGATCCACATAAGAGTTGGTGAGAAAGTAATTAGGCGAGTGGAGATCTGGAAATACTGAGGCTATTCAGTCAAGACAAGGAAAAACTGAAGAAACTGTGAATAGATGCCTTTAAATAAGCAAGTCTCAATAGTGGTCACTTCTGGAGGGAGAGAAGGACGAGCTGGAAAGGAGCACACAGACAGACCAGACACACAGCTTTGACCATCAACAGTGTCCACATGAAGAGCATGCCCAGCTGGACAGTGAAAAACAGGCAGAACCTAACCGTGCAGTGTGTGGTAGATATCAGCACCATCTCCCATGTCAAGCCTTAGCTTCTCATAGTCTTCTACGAGGAAAGATGTGCTGTTTTACAACATCTCCTCCATTGAGAACATGCAAAGTTTATTCCCCAAGCCCAAATCTATGACTCAGGCTCTTACAAATGCAATGTGATTCTGAAAACCACCCAACAGTACCAGGTATCAGTGAAAGGTATGCCCAATCCCAGCTTGATGCTGGTCAAGGAGAAGGCCATAGAAGGAGGGGTTGTGATGGTGCATTGTTCTGTCCCAGAGAAAAAGGGCCCAATACATTTTGCAATTGAAAAACTTAAACTCAATTCAAAATTTGTCAAGCAGAAAAGAGAGAAGAATTTGTGGGACCAGAATTTTGTGATGCTAGAATTCCCCATGTTCTAATATTCCACTGTCAAGCTAGGATCATGTCTGAAATCAACCTGGAGACCTCAGGAGTGAAATGTTCACTGTGAGGGAATCCTTCTCTGTTTCCAAGTTTCACATCAGCCCTGCTGAAATGATCACAGGAGATAAATCCCTAGTTAAGTGTACCATTCAAGTGATGCACATGGTTCCAGAGTTTCCAGAAATCATTATCCAGAAGGACAAGGTAATTGTGGCCAATAGCAGACAGGGAAATGAGGCTATCTACTCAGTCATGGCTTTGTAGAACATAACGGCAACTACATGTGCAATGTGGAGTCCAGCCACATATGGAAGGTCAGTAGCATCATGGTTAACATAACTACTTTCCAAGCCAAAGCTGGAATTTTCCTCTTCATATCTGGACCAAGGTGAGATCTTGAACCTGTCATGCTTCATCTCAGGAGCACCTCCATCCAATTTCATCCTTCCATAAGCAAAAATACCTAGAGTTCAGTCTTCCAGGATGGCATCTAGGATGCATTCTGATTTTCCAGGAGTCATTGGTCTTTTATAGCTAGGCTCTGGAGGGGATTTCAGCCATGTACTGAGAGTGTCTGCACTGGATCTTCAGAATGACCTGGGCAGCCAGACCTCTGCGGGCTGAGCACCGTTTGGGAGGGTTTGGATTTGAGGCACTGCTTTGCCTATAAGCCTGGTTTGCTGCACTTAAAGCGTAATCTTGAGGAAGATTTTGTTTTTCTTGGAATGCCTCACAGAGTTTTAAGAAGTAGTCTGGTTTTGCTTAATGGCAAAGCCAATACTGGTGCTCTGAGAGGCACAGCCACACGTTGAAGGCCAGATCAATGAGACCTCACTGGAAGGTCTGAGGGCCCTGGGGGACAATTTGCCATTTTTTTCTATTACATGTGGCAGAGGGCGGGTGGGTGGAAGTGGAGGGGAGGATATGGACATGGGGGTTGGAGGGCAATGAGAATGGGTGCCTGATAGGAGGTTATAGACAGAAGAGAGGTGTCCCACACAGGGAAACTTTCCAGGTGTTCTGATGGAGAAAATGGAGGGATTGTAGGAGGGGAATTGAGGAGGAGCAGTAGAGGCTATGGAAGGGCATCAGGAAACACTGGTGTTACCCAAGCTAGGGGAATCTGAGAGGGGGAAGGAATGTTTCGGAGTATGAAAAATGCCTGGATATAAGGGTTCTCTGACCATTTGCCTAATTTTTGACAGTAATTATTGAGATCAGTGAGAATTGAGATTGAAGGTGCCATGTTGAGTCCACTGCAAGCCACTGCCAAGCTTTTACACAGGCCAAACAGTATTACAGAAAAAAATTAGATGTTTTGGTTTGAGGTCAGAATAGAGTTTAGAGGCTTGAGATTAGTCAAAAGTCAGTTTAAAGGTGAAGAAGTGGGAATGTGTGACTCTGGAGGTAAAAGGCAAGTTAGACATGAGCAAGGGAAAAATCTGTGACAGAGCAGCACCCACATCAAAAACTGGAGATAGGAAAAGAAATGAGATTAAAGGGAGAATGTAGGAGGAAGAAGGAGAAAGTCAGACTGGCTGGAAAAATTGGTGATCCAGGCCTCCAGGAGAGCACTAAACAGATGAGCTTGGCTCACAGAACTACCAAAAATGGTGCAGACCACAATAGGGCAGTGGATGAGCCTGGCTTGTTGAGGCTGGTGTTGGGAGATTACCCAGACTCTCCACATATGACTTTGGTCAAAGGAGGGCCTGGCCTCTGCTTGTGACCTTAACCAGCCAGAGGGGTCTAGGCCCACAGTAGGGCACCAGAGAGGTGAGGCTGGGGAACCAGCCAGAGCCCAGGCTTACAAGAGGATGTCCCCAAACACAAGGCACTGGACGGACAAGTAAGCCTGGCTCTCGGGGGTGGCTGGGGCTAGGATCAGGGAAACGAGGCCTCCCTATGTGAAACCAGCCAGAAAAAAATGGAGAAGGAGGTAAGAGACCCAGAGATGGTGCGAGAGGGAAAGAGAAAGTTAAGAGTAGAGGATGGGAAGAAAAGTTTTAAAAAGTTTAGAAAAGGAGTTTTAGATGAATATTCGGCTCACCATTCAATGGATGAAGTTTAGGCAGGGTTGGAGCGGTTTCCCATTTTCTTTCATCTTGCTGGAAGGAGGGTTCGTTTAGCTGGGTCCAATGGGGTATACTGAAGCTCCCCCAAAGGGGCTTCTCCCCGTCCTGTGGAGCATTTCCAAATGTTGTGCACTGGGTTTGTGTGTCAATACAACCCTGTCTCAGTCCATTTGGGCAGTTGTAACTAAATTCCAGCCATGGACATTCATTTCTCACATATCTTGAAGTTGGGAAGTCCAAGATCCAGGCATGGGCAGATTTGGGTCAAGTAGGGTCTTCATGGTTTGCAGATGGCACCTCTTGCTGTCTCTTCACATGGTGAGAAGGCAAGGCAGCTCCCTTTAACCTGCAGCCTCATGTGGTCTTTTTAGTTAATTTTTAATTGACATAAAATTATACATATTTGCAGTGTATATTATATTTTGATATATGTATCTATTGTGAAATGGTAAGATCAAGTTAAGTAAAACATGACCTATTTACCATTGTTCTGCAGTGAGAACATTTCAAATCTACTTTCTTAGCAATTTTAGGTATACGGTATATTGTTATTAACTATAGTCTATAGGTGTACAATAGATCTCCTGAATTTATTCCCCTTAACTGAAAAAAATTTTTTTCTTTGAGACAGAGTCTCACTATGTCACCCTGGGTAGAGTGCCATGGCATCACAGCTTAACCTCCATATCTGGGACTTAAGCAATTCTTTTGCCTCAGCCTCCCAAGTAGCTGGGACTACAGGCTCCTGCCACAATGCCTGGCTGTTTTTTTATTGCAGTTGTCATTGCTGTTTTAGCTGGCCCCAGCTGGGTTCGAACCAACCAGCCTCAGTGTATGTGGCTGGCACTGTAACCACTGTGCTATGGGTGCGGAGCCTTAACTGAAATTTTTTATCTTTTGATCAACATCTCCCCAATCCCCTGCCATCTCCCTTCCAGCTTCTAGTAACCACCTTTTTACTCTATTTCTATGAGTTCAACTTTTTTAGATTACTCATGTAAGTGAGATCCCGCAGTATTTGCCTTTTCTGAGCTTAGTTTATATCACTTAGCTTAATGTCCTCCAGGTTCATCTGTATTGTAGCAAATGACAAGACTTCCTTTCTTAGAAAAGCTGAATAGAATTCTGTTGTTATGTATATATATTTTCTTTATTAATTCATCTATCAGTGAACAGTTAGGTTGATTTCATATCTAACTGTTCTGAATAATGCTGCTACGAACACAGGGGTGAAGACATCTCTGACATATGCATTTCATTTCTTTTGGATTATATATCCAGACATTGTATTGGTGGATCATATGGCAGTTCTATTTTAACTTTTTGAGAAAACTCCATATTGTTTTCCATAATGGTCATATTAATTTAAATTCCTACCAACTATGTATAAGGTTTCTCTTTTCTCTACATCCTCATCAACACTAGTTGTCTCTTGTCTTTTTGATAATGGTCATTTTAACAGGTATGATGTGATAAGTCATTGTGGTTTTATTTATTTACCTATATACTCGAGTATAAGCCGAGTTTTTTCGGCACAAAATTTGTGCCAAAAAACCCGAACTCGGCACAAATTTTGTGCTGAAAAAACTCGGCTTATACTCGAGTATATATGGTATTTATTTTTGAGACAGAGTCTCACTATGTTGCCCTCGGTAGAGTGCTATGGCGTCAGAGCTCATAGCAACCTCCAACTCTCGGGCTTAAGTGATTCTCTTGCCTCAGCCTCCCAAGTAGCTGGGACTACAGGCGCCTGCCACAACGCCTGGCTATTTTTTCTTTCTTTTTTTTTTTATTATAGATAAAAATATGCACCATAGATGTGGCCCAATTGTTGCAGTTGTCATTGTTGTTTAGCTGGTTGGGGCTGGGTTTGAACCCTCCAGCCTCGGTGTATGTGACTGGCACCCTACCTACTGTTTCGTTTTGCTATTGAGTTCCTTATATCATCTGGATATTAATCCTGTATCAGATCTATAGTTCATAGTTATTTTCTTTCATTTCATAGACTGTCTTTTCTCTTCACTCTTGTTTCCCTTGCTTTTGGCAGTTTGATGTAACCACATTTGTCTATTTTTGCCTGTACTTTTGGGATCATATTGAAAAGAATTTTGCCTCTACCAATGTGGAAAAGTTTTTCTTTTCATCTAGGTTTTCTTCTAGTAGTTATACAGTGTCAGATTTTATGTTGAAGTCTTTAATCCATTTTGAGTTGAATTTTGCACATGGTGCAAGTGTCCAATTTCATTCTTCTGCGTGTGGATATCTATTTTTCCCACACCATTTATTAAAGAGACTGTCGTTTCCTCATGTGTGCTCTTGGCACCTTTGTTAAAGATCAGTTGACTGTAAATGCATGAATTTATTTCTGAAATCTTTATTCTATCCCATAACTGTTTACATAGTTATTTATTTTAAGGGCTCTTGCACCTGCTAAGTGTTTTTTTCACTATCAAGTATTTTGTGGTGAACTTTCCTGGGGCAGTAAATTATTTCCAGTCAAACTTTGGATGGCATAGAATTATCCTATCTTTTTTACTTGTCTTACAATATTTCTTGCTAACCTTTCTCTTAACCTAGATTCTGCAACCACACCCACACTGATTTTGATATGCAAACCATCACACAACTTTTTCCTTTATCGAATCAATCAAACATCAGAAACCTACATTCAAAATGATTTCTCCAGTACTGCTTCAATGCCCAAATCTATATAACCTGTGGGGATAGGAATTTTTTTACCATTTAAATGATAGGAATTAGTTACTCTGTTACTATTACTATGTCACTATAAAGTACCATATTTTATATACAAGAAAAATGCCAAAAGAAGGCTTCAAGCTTGATACATCATTAGGAAAGTAATTTTATTATTAAAATATTTATAAGCTTAGAACCCACAGAAATAACTCTATAGGGAGTACATTTTTAAAGCAACCATGTATTATTAACAGAATAGAACCAAGTTCATAACACCAGCTAGCTGGAGTATAGGCAATCTCAGACTTGTATATACCTAATTTAAGATATTTTAATAACAAGGTATCCTGAAATAGTTGCTTGGAAATAACTTGGTGATGTGGTGGTCCCTCCCTTTTCAGAATTCTTACTTGGAATTTCTTTTCCTTTATGTCCCTGGTGGGCAGAGCTCTACTGCCCAGATCCCCCTTCAGGAAGAAGGAAGAACTGGCTGGCCGGCTACCGTGAGAGTGGTCAACAGACATCCTCCTGCCCGCAGGGAGAAGGGCAGCCTTGTCAAAATTTCAAAAACAACAGGAAAATCCGTACTCCTGCAATTGACTAGTCATAGTTAAAGATCAATCCTATAAATTCTCTTGCCAACAGGCACCGTACCCTGTGAGAATTCTCTTTTGCACAACTTCTGAAAAGGGCTGAACAGACAGAAGGAGATGTAGATCCCTCTCTTTTGAAATTGTCTCTGAGAATTTGTTTTTCACAGAGTTCCCAAGTGAAGAGCAGAGAAGAGCTCCAGGCTTCAGCAACATCCTGAGGATAGTTACATCTCCTGCGATAATCCCTGATAACCCCAAGTCCAAGGAAAGGCAGAGGAGCCAGATCTTGGACTCCAATATCTGGCCCAGCTTGTTTTGTTATCTGCCTGCCTCAGGGAGAAAGAAAGGAGGGCTGCAGTGGTTGCTCAGCTGTACCTCAGCACCTATGGCCCCCTTAAAAAGCCTCAGTAGCTGCTTCTCAGGCCAGCACTTTCTTCCTTTCCTTCTGTGCTGGTGCTTTCCCCCCTCAAGGGAACGTAAGTAAACCTTTTCTTTCCATCCTGATTTTTGTCTGGAAAAAATTTTCTCAAAACCCCTGTGCACTAGCTCCCCTCTAATGCAGCCTCTTCGTGTCCTGCCTGGGTTCCCCGTGTCCAGGGAGAGTTGGGGTACCAAGGCCAGCCATTCCCACCTTCAGAGCTGCTGTGGGGCTACTCTGGTGCCCAGTTCATGCTTTAGGGCTCTCGGCAGGGGTCCCCAAACTACGACCTGTGGGCCACATGAGGCGGTGTGATTGTATTTGTTCCCGTTTTGTTTTTTTTACTTCAAATAAGGTATGTGCAGTGGGCATAGGAATTTGTTCATAGTTTTTTTTTGTTTTTTTTTTTAACTATAGTGTGGCCCTCCAACGGTCTGAGGGACAGTGAACTTGCCCCCTGTTTAAAAAGTTTGAGGACCCCTGTGAGAGGCTCAGAGCTCTTGCAGGACAGCTGCGTACATTTGTCTGCCTGCTCTTCTGTCCAGCCCTTCCTCCTCTGCTTCACCTTCACCGATGTTCACCGTAATAATTATCTTGCACCTCAAATCCAGTCTCAGCGTCTGCTCCTGTGATACCCAGCCTCTGACCTGCCAACACAAGCTGAGACAGCTTCTCACCCCTGCCCCATTCCCACATCCCATCATCTGCCAGTGCTGCTGTTCAGAGCAGAGAGGGACAGAAGCAAACTAGGGACAGGGGAAAGGTACAAAGCTGGTTAAGCCCTCATCACCCTGCCCAGCCCCTGAGTTTATGAGCCAGGACTAGGATATGGTATCTTTTGAGCTGGTGGCATGTCCTGTGCTTGGGGTACTTGTGATTTAGGGATAGAAATGGCTCCTGGGAGCTGCTCTGGGTGCCCTTTGGGATACTGGCCATGTACATTTTCTTGCTGTTCACTTGGGGCAAAGACCTGCTCCGAGTGTTCGAAATTGGAGCTTTCATGAGATTGGCACACCCTCTGGTCCCCTACCAGGACAACATCCTGTGTGCCCCCAAGGGTCAAGCCCCCCAGCCCCCTCCCTCCCTCCACCTCTCCCATCTAACGCTTCCCAACACCCTTGAAAATGGAGGAACCGAGTACCTCCTGATGGCCAGAAAAGGGCACAGACCCCCAATTGTGTATCTGCCCTGGGTTCCCCCCATCCCCTTCTTCTGTTCCCCTGGGTGGCTTGGACAACAACATGTTTTCTGAAGCTTTCTTCAGAACAGGAATGCCTAATTAATGCATCTGGGAAAGAGCCAAGGAAATGTTCAAAGTTCTGTCTTAGGATACAGAGCTGGAAGCCCTGGCAAGAGGAGGTCCAGACCTTGGAAAATAATCTTGCCCCCCCACTCCTGCTGCTCTCAGGAAGTCAGATTTGCTGCCATTATCTTCCTGGTCCTCCAGTTAATAGTTGCCTATTCATTAGCACATTGACAGCCATAAATATTTATTTTAAAATACTGAACTTGGCCATGAAAAAACTGGGGAAATGGCATTATTTCCTGTTCAACCAGATTATTTGCCCATAGATATTTATCTCCTTATTGGAAAGCAAAGAAACTCACCTGTCTCACAAAGACAAAAGGAGATTCACTCAATTATAGCCCGGGGGTGGGGGGGGTGGGGGTGGGGAGAATAAGGGGGAAGGCAAAGGATGGTACTAGAAAGTACCAGTTGCAGGTTTTCAAGCTACAGGGACCTTACTTGACCCCAAAGAGGCCAGGCACTAGGGAGGAGAGCACAGGGCTGCTAGTGAAATGCAAAAATCTTTGTTTTTCCATGCTGGCTAATTAAGATAATTCTGTTGGAAGTTGGCTCCTGGCTCGACTCTAGGAGGCCTGCTCTCACTTCTTGGATCTGTGCCCACATCTTATAAGTTTCCTGCATGGCCTGTCTGACTGTGTAACTCTGTACAGTGTTTTCAGGAACTGTCAGGCATCTGCACTAGTGCCAGGGGCCACTGTGTTTGTATAGCCATGGGCCCAACACAGCAGGATTTCACAGACTGTAGACAACATGATTTTTCCAAAGACCTCACTCTTAAAAACCTCATCTGTAGAACCTGGGGACTTTCTATATAGATGCAATGTAGGTGTCACCTGCCAGGGAACTGTGCATCAATGAGATCATTTCTCTGTGTGCCCAGGCCATTTCTGGTTTACACTGATTTTAAGGTTGGCCTTGGGAATTAAATTTTCAGAGCTGATCTGATCACAGCCCTGCTCAAAGCCAAACATTTCACAGGTGTCAGAAAGAGGTGCTCTTAAAGGTGATGCAGGTGATTGTTACCACTTATCCCCAGAGTTTTCTAGACTAAGGTGTCTCTTCTGTGCTGAGGATGCAGAGGTCGGGGTTTTCAACCAGGTACCACTGAGCATCGGAGCAGATGCAAAGATGCTTCTTAAGATGAGTGCTGGTGAGAAGACCACCACCAAGGCTGCTTGCTTTAAATAGCAAAAATCAACTTGGCCATTTCCCACGCTGGTCTCTAAATAACCCCTGGCTAACTTTCCAGGTAACCACGCGAATTCCCTGTTCCTAGTTTCCTCATCTGTAAAAACAGAGATAGTAACAACATTGCTTCATGGGGGAACTGCTGTGAGTTACAGATGAGATCAAACATGGAAAATCTTCAGTCTCGTGTCTGGCACAGTTGGCTACTTACAGGATTTGTTATCCCTGCTTCTGTTATTCAGCATTGCAAATGATGCTGGTTTCAAAGCGTATGTTGTCTAAACCCAGATAAAAGCTTGGCGAATGCTATCAATATTTGAGAGGTACATGTTAACTAAGTATGCCTTAGTTCTCTAGTTCCACCCTTTTATTACCAGATAACCAGAAAACCACAAATTTGGACAAATTATTTTGACTCCTTATATTTACTTCCATCCCACCATATCATATCAATGATTTGAAAACCACATATGTATTATGGAATTTAAATTTTTAAGATTCATATCCAGGGTAAATATAGACAGAGAGAGAGAGATAAAATTGATATATATGTATGTTTAATTTTATATGTAATATGTAATCTAAATCATATAATTTATTCAAAGTATAAATAAAATTGGGTATGGAAATGAGCAGTACACAGAAATGATGGGATATAAAGTTGGGATGCAAATTTACTTTAAAGTTTCTTACAAACCAAAGGAAAAAAAGAGAATATGATTAGCCAACGTTGATGTTGTCCAAAAGAAGAAAACACTCCAGCAGTTCCTTAAGGGAAAAAAGGAAAAAACATACAAGAACAAAAAAAGATTTTCCTGACACTCAGGTATTAAAAAAATGTTTTGCCTGGTTTTTCATATGAAATACTGAGAATTGCTGGGTCTAATGTCTTCACTATGTCTGAACAATGAAAGAAGGAGGTGGCTCAGAATGAGATTTTTGTAATGGCCTTCAATGTTTTCTAAGTGAAGAAAGCCAAGTGCATTGAAGGTGTTGACTCACCTTCAAGTGAAGCTCAAGAGGAGGTGTTCTGATATGAGATGCTCCCCTTTTTGATGGGGTTTAATCAAGGAGAAAACAGCCCACAAAAACCAGAGCGGATGTTGTCCTTCAATCTCTCTGCTGTTTTATATGTCAACCAACTTGACAAAAGCCAAAACAAACAGAAAGAAAGCAACACTGTTATTTTTTAATAAGGGACTAGACTGGATTATAGTTTAATGTCTTGAACTTTACTTTGTTTTTTATTGGGGATTAGTATTAGATAATGTATGATAAAATTGTTCTATTCTTTTAAAAACTACATTTAAAGAGAAAGTTTAAAATCTCCTTTTATTTAGATTCACAGGATGTATTTTTCTCAGAACTATGTGCTAGGAACAAAATTGACAACCGGTATGTTTTCAGGTGTCAAATAACGAAAGTTTGTTGCCAGATGCTCCAAGGTAAGTTTCAGATCTAACATCAGTAGCTCTCCTTCCCTTAGGTTTTCTGGAATGATGATCTTTCTCTTTCCTTATTTAGCTCTTACTCTGTTACCATGGTTTGAAGGGTCCTGTACTATTTCTGTCATTTATTCTATGCAACCTAAGAATGTTTTTTGAAGGAAGGTGAGGCACGCATTTAAGATTAAATGTATAACGGCACTTTATGATACAAAGGGAAAGCATTTAAAATTCATTTGCTAAATGTATCGATCACCAACATTGGTTTTGGCTGGAAGTCACATAGAACCTGATATAACCTTGGCTTGAAGGGTTTGTCTGACACACCAAGAAGTTCAAGGAAAAGCAGACACAGGCTGATATGGGAGTGTAATGATATAGCCAAGGAGTCAGCCCCTTTTGACCCTTCAGCACTACCGCCTATATGTGTGGCTTTCACCCTGATGGTCAAGGTAGCTGCTCAACCTTCACCACCAAGGAAATCTATACATAATACATTGTCAATGTTTTCAGAGCAAGTTGTAAGATTACACTTTTGTATTTTTATAGAAAACATCTGGGAGAACACACTTAACTATTAATAATGGCTACTTCGGGTTAGTAAAATTGTCATGATAGGTGGAGACTTTTTGCCTTGTGTACTTCTGTTTTGTTTGAATTTAAATTACAGTAAATTTTATAACTCCCTAGTTTAAAAGATGATCTTACATCATTGCACGTTCAAAAGTAAAATAAGTAGATATCTATGTTTGCGCATTAAATGGAACTGAATACTTGATATATTTTAAATTAAAAAAAAAAACAAAAAACAAAAACACAGCAGAGAGGCACTCATTGCATTAGTTACTTCTGCATCACAAATTATCCCCAAATTTAGTGGCAAAAAATAAGAAACACTTATTATCTCACATTTTCTGTAGGTCAGGAACGCAGGACCAGCTTAAGCTCTGGCTCACGGTCTCTCGAGGGGTTGTGGTCAGGTTGCCAGCAGCAGCTGCAGTCATCTGAAGGCTCAGCTGGGGCTGGAGGACTCATCAACAAAGCTGTTGGCAAGAGGACTCAGTTCTTCACAATGTTGACCCCACCATACAGTGACACTATTTGAGTGTCCTAATGACATTTCAGGGAGCATAACTGATAAAGGGGTTCAGCTCTTGCACTTCAGAATTTATTGTATTTGCACCAAGGCTATCTGCTCCACATGGATTCTGAGACAAACCCACTTCGAGGAAACATGAGACTCCTCTGACAGCCAACTTTGTCTTGATGGCTCCCCAATAACCTTTCTGACTGCACAGCAACCTAAGAAGCTTCCAGCCACTCTTCTCTCCCTCTCTCCTTTACTCAGGACCAGATTTGCACTGTGACCTGGTCATAGCAGTCCCCAGATGCCTCCCTGTTCCCTAACACCAAGGCATTGCTTCTAATAAAATCCAGGGGTGCTTAATCTCATCTTAGTATTTACTTCTCAGGGGATCCAGACTAACACAAAGTCTTTTGTCTGTTGTTCTATTAGTTTGTGTGCTGTTTTTCTTACTCATTAGTATGAATTCTTTATATGCAGTATATTCTGGATATACGTTAGGTATATGTATCACAAGCATCTTCTCCCTTTGTGCCTTACCTTTTCTTTACCTTTTGATGTCAGCATATAATTTGAAAGGGAGTTTTGAGAAAGTTTAAAAGCATGATAGACTGAAGATAGCTGGTGCCATATGAAATATTCAGAGGCAGATAATGAAAGATCTTTTAGAAATTTTACAGCAGTTTCTAAACAGAAACCCACTGCCCACCTTTGATGTGTCTTTCTTACCTCAATTTCAACCTAACCCAAACTACTTTCAGTTCCTCAAATGTGCAAAAGTGTCTCTCATGTTTGAAACTTCACATATGCACTCAGAAATGAGTGAGTTATTCCTATAGCCTTAGTTTCCTAAGTGCGTGGTTCTCTGTTCCATCTTTAGCATTGATCATGTGGTGTTAGTTTCCTATCTACATCTCTGCATATTCTGTTAGATTTTAAGTTCCTTGAAGGTAAAAAAAAAACAACAAAAAAACCCACTTTTGTTCAAAGTATAAATAAAATTGGGTATGGAAATGAGCAGTACACAGAAATGATGGGATATAAACACTCCTATAGTGACTGGCATAGCATAGGTGATAATAAATGTATTTTGTTTTTTTTTTAAATTTATTTATTTTTATTGTTAAATCATAGCTGTGTATATTAGTGCAAGCAAGGAGTACAATGTGTGGGTTTCATATACAATCTGAAATATTCTCATCAAACTGTTCAACGTAGCCTTCATGGCATTTTCTTAATTACTATATGTAGGCATTTGTATTCTGCATTTAGTAAGTTTCGCCTGTACCCATTCTAAGATGCACTGTAGGTGTGGCCCCACCCATTACTCTCCCTTAACCCAAACCTCCCCCCTCCCTTTCCCTTCCTTGGTCCTTTCCCTATTGTGCTATAGTTGGGTTATAGCCTTCATGTGAAAGCTATAATTTAGCTTCATAGTAGAGCTGAGTACATTGGATACTTTTTCTTCCATTCTTGAGATACTTTGCTAAGAAGAATATGTTCCA
>CAUYPK010159244.1:0-24902 GCA_963574355.1 Loris lydekkerianus | reverse complement strand
GAGTGCCATGGCTTCACAGCTCACAGTAACCTCCAACTCCTGGGCTCAAGCGATTCTCCTGCCTCTGACTCCCAAGTAACTGGGACTACAGGTGCCCGCCACAACGCCCGGCTATTTTTTTTGGTTGTAGCCGTCATTGTTATTTGGCGGGCCTGGGCTGGATTCAAACCCGCCAGCTCAGGTGTATGTGGCTGGCGCCTTAGCCGCTTGAGCCACAGGCGCCGAGCCCAGAGTCAAAAGTTTTAATCCTGTAGTAACTTTATCTACTATTTAGGTGTAAGATAAATGGAAATTTTTTTATACAAATTATGAAAACAAGAATAATGCTCTCCAAAAAAAAAACAGCTCTGTATATGTACAATAGGTTGGAAACTGTGTGTGCTTCTCAATTCTGTTTTCATCCTATGTAAATACACATGATTGACAGAAGAGGAAATCATTTGAAAGAGTAAAAATTAAGCTAAATTTTCCCTCAGAAAACAAAGAAAAGGAACAAAAAGAGTGACAAACATACCATGTTTGAGTTTGGACAGCATTGATTTTTCAGCATCTACAGACGCACTCTTCCCAACTAATAAGCGTTTGGCTAAATCTTTCTTATAAAAGGCCTCAAAAACATCCTTGCCTATGTTAAATAAAAAATACAACACTCATAATATTCCAATAAAAAGTTCTGACAAACTACTTTAAAGTGCTTAATAAATCACACCATTACTCAAAAGTTATTTTGCTATATAATACACCATATCCAATTTTGTTAAGTGCAAGAAACATTAGAGGTCTATTTTTGTGCCAGACATTTTAAAAGGTCTTTATTGTAAAAATAAAATTAAGATTGCATTAACTTTTCTTAGGAAAAACTTTAATTGACTGGTAGCTTTGGCACTAATATTTGTGACATTAAAACAAGTAGCAAAAATCAAGGCTACTTAACAGTGGAAAAGTCAAAGCACAAGGCAATTAAATAATATTCTTTAAATATATCCAATGAATTAAATGCAAGGAATAAGATATAATTTTAAATCTCTAATTCCCAAATAAATATTCCCTCTAGGTTGAATATACTTGCTAGCTTCTGAACTGAGTGGTTTTTTAGAGAAAAATATTAAAATAGTTATACTTACCATAGATAAATCTAAATATGATCATAATTTTATCCAACATTTTCTCAAGTTCTTCATCTGTAGCTTCTTTGTTGCCAGCGCGAAGCTTTGAATCTACATATTTAGCTAAAATGGGAGAAAAATTTGTTAATGTCCACAAGTATTGATGAGGTACTAGACTTTCTACCTACCCAAAGACCAGTATGATATCCTGAAGTTTTTAATGCTTCAGAGATACATATAACATTATTATAAAGTCTCCAAAGTCAGGGAGACCAAGTGTCTTGTTTAATGCCACAGACCTAATCCCAGAGCCTGAACTCAAACCCAAGTCTTGTGTCTACATCAAATCTATTTCCATAACACCGATGTTCATTAAAATGGGATACAGATATCCCTTGGGGAAGGCTGCATATAGCCCTGTGCAGGGATAATCAAAATCACTGAAAGACATGGGGTATCTTTTAGAGTGTCTATTTTACACTGATGGTAAGCAATTTTGAACATTACTGTTAAAATAAACGACGTATGTTACAGAACAGAAAGTATAATTTGCTAAACATTTAAGGATAAAAAGTAGACAAGGCTTCAACAAAATTTCACATCTTTACACTAAATGGGCCCAAATCTTTAGGTTATTTTTTACCCTGGACTTTTCCCTTTCTTACCAGTAACTAATTTTGTGCTGTCCTTTTGTGCAGTTATAAGTGTAGGCCTCTAGAAATAGCACCCTGCCCCATATCTAAATCACTGAGGGCTTGGAAAATGGACAATCAAGATTATTATTAGTAAAAGTAAACAGGGTCCAATGTACTTTCTCATAAAGAAAGCACATCATGTTTGACATGTAGGCTTTGAGACATTCTGTACCTTAAAGGACTTTATTGCTTATATCCAGGTTCTTAGAAACACTTCAACCTTGTTATTACCAGTTAAGCATCCCTAAATGAGGTATAAGTGCACTAAAACCTTGTCAAAAATTCTGATTGAAATTTATGACTAAATGAATATCAAGTAACTGCAAAAAAACTGGAAAAATACCTATAAGTTCAGCAGGTTTATTTGGTCTTTTGTTAATGAATGTTTCAAATGCTTCTTTCATGGCGTTGATAAATTTTTCATTCTTCAGAAAGCAGATATCAATTATATGGTCAACTTTATCTTTAAAATCCAGCAATTCTTGAACCATAGTTTTATCTTTTTCAGGATTAATTACAATAGTGCTACCAAATGCCTAAAAATAAAAATTACCACTTTTTAATGGAATGGAATTATCTACAATGAAAATTCCCAAATTATATTTTAAGTAGGCACATGTATTTAAAAATCTTAAAAAATTAAAATTGTGTTGAAGTGGGAGGGGGAAATGAAGCGATAAAATATCCAGCTTGACAACATTCATCCATAATCACAAAAATAATTAGAAATGATCACTGGGTATACCATATTATAACAGAGTATCATTAGAAGGCTCTGAGGAATTTCCTTATTTTTTAAATAGTCAGCTTTGAATATTTTAAAAATGGCAATTGGGCTTCTATGTAAGACTGAAGAAAGGAAAGAAATATTGGGTTCAAAAAAGGTCTTCCTTTTTCTACAGTCACAGCTTTAAGTATTGGAGCTAAAAAATCACATCAGACATTAATCAGATTTTATTGCTGATTTGTCACAGAGCTATCATTCTCAGGATGACTGTTTTCAAAATTCCTATTATCAAAAAAAAAATCCCCTACTTAAAAGACGTGGATAAAACAAGAAACGCTCGCCAATATGCTTTCTTGGTATATAGATTATAAGCCATGAGAGGGGAAAAAATAACATGTAAGTTGTTAATACCTTGATATATTCAATCCACTGTTGCAAGAGAACCTGAACTCCACCTCGAACTCTACTAAAGAGCTGATACAGAAGAGATAAATCTTGAATTCGGTTTTCATCAAGGAGGTTATTTAAACCTGAATTTTAAAACATTTTTGGCATTAAAATAAAAAAGTAAACAGATATTTTAGTAAAATTTAAGTTAAAACTATTATTGTAATATTGGTCTGAACTATGACTAGACTGTGAGTTGTAATGTAAGATTTCCTATGAATTAAACCCAAACAGACATTACCTTTCGGGGTAAAAACTCAATATAGCTATTTTAGTTGCTTTAGAAATAGTTGACTCTATTCTATACAAAAGAAAAGATTGTTGGAGAGAACAATAAGACTTTTGCCAACTTGTAGCATTGTCAAAGTAAAATTGAGGGCATACTCTAAGACAACTTGAGATTAGTAGAAGTGTTTGATTTTACATACTATGAATAAAAAAAGAAACCCCACTTTAGTGCAAAAAGGATCGCCTTTCCTTACTGTAGTTGTACATATTAAGTCAAGAATTTCCCACTGCTTCTCTCTCTCTTTTTTTTAAGAGACATAGTCTAAGTTGTTGAAGCTGGCCTTGAACTCCTGGGCTCAGGCAATCCTCTAGCCTCAGCTTTGTGAGTAGCTGGGATTATAGGTGTGTGTCAACCACTGTGTACTGGTACTGGTAGACAACTCACTTCTAGGTACTCTTTCACTCAGTTAAGGAAACCAGCTCCTCCAGAAAGTTTACTGTGATGAATAGGTGAAAAAGATTGTGCCCATCTTCAGAAATGCAGCTACATGCTATTAAGCTTTTAAAATGGCAGTATTTTAAAGGATTCCCTATGTGTTTCCTATTACCATTTTTAAAGTAATCTTATTTACAAATTGTTAATTACCTTTCTGAAGAATTGCTGTTAAATGTTCACCTAGCAGTTGTTTTTCTACAGTAGCAATTAATGACTTCCTACAAGGAAAAAAAGTTTAGGATTATTGACATTTGATTTTCCCGAAAATGTAAAGTCTCTTCCTAAGGGGAAAAAAGTCAAATAACTAATCTTATGTCAATTTCAATATTCCTGTCCTATGTATAAATTATTGGTGCTTAGAGTTACTCTAAGCCCAGAAGAAGGAAATGCTGTATATTTCAAAATTTAATTTATATCACGAAATAATTATTGCCATGGTTTTGCTGTGGCTAGCCTTTTCTAAGTTTCTCTACTTTTAGTAAAGAAATTATCTATGGTGTTTACTTAAACCCCATGGTTGGTAACACAGTAGAACCTCTGTAAGTTGTTGTGCCAAGAAACTGTAACAAACTGATCAACATAAGGAACTAGGCCTACTATACCAGATAGTCTATGAAAATTAGATCAACTTAAGGAGGTGGTCAACTATGGAGGTTCTATTGCATTTAGGAAGCACAGAAAGGTTTTCCTATGAAAATCTACTAAATTTTTAATCAGCCCAAAGATTTCAAAGATCACATCAGTCTTTATATATATAAAGTCTTTATATATATAATTTTTAATTATAGCCTAAAAACACACAGCAACCAATAATCAAAGCCTTGGATTAAATTTAAACAACCAGGGAAAAGAAAAACTTGAAGTTTACACTGTGAAAACAATTGTTAAAATCTCAAAATCACATCCATAAATATTAACATGTTTAGGATGCCTAAAGTGCCTTAACTGATTTGAGGACAGTTTAAGACTATTAGGCTGAGCATGTATAATACTTACTGGGTGGTCTGATCTAAGTAAGTAATAAGTCTGTCTGCTTCTTCATCTAGACGTTTGTTAACATGATGAAGATATTCAGGAACCTACAAAGACAGTGTTTTATATTACTGTTTTCCTCCCCATAAATCACTCAGAAAATATCAAGTCCAAAAGATCCTGGGAGCAGCCCTGTCAAATGTGATGGGGTAGAATCATATGAAAATTATAGGTAAAGTTTACGATCCAGACAGAATTCTGGCCTTTAAGAAGAGAGAAAAGAAAGGAGCACCTAAGTGAGAGAAGAATATCACAATGCTGTAAAGAGAAATGCAAAGGAAACCTTATATTCTATTATACAAAGTAAGGTCTATTGCGAGAAACAGGATTTATTAATCACAATTTTTAAATACCTCTCTTTCTTGCATTAATTTTTGGCCTTCAGCTGCATACAGCCGGTTAGTTTCTTCCAAAAATCGTTGTTCAAAAGAATCTTGATAAATCTGGGAGAAGGGAACGAAG
Source organism: Loris lydekkerianus (assembly GCA_963574355.1). Taxonomy (NCBI): domain Eukaryota; kingdom Metazoa; phylum Chordata; class Mammalia; order Primates; family Lorisidae; genus Loris; species Loris lydekkerianus. The sequence goes on along the minus strand of CAUYPK010159244.1, from coordinate 19,709 downwards.
GAGTTCATTTACTCAATAAATATGTATGTCCTCTATGTGAACAGCACTATGAATATGAGATTTAAATATCAAACTAAGGATAGCAATCAACTTTATAGTAACTGAAGTAGTTAACTTACTTGCAAATCAGAGAGCATGCTTAAAAGGCTTCGGAGTAAACTTCTATCAATTGCTTCACCATTCCTTTCCCTCTCAATCAAGAGAAGAATACCATCAATTGTCTTATTCTGAACTTTCTGATCACTTATGATATGAGCCCTAAATAACTCCAGTCCCATGTCCCTAAAATAAAAAAAATACGTAATCTAGATTAATTGACAATAATACTTCTAAAGAGGCTTAACTTCTTACCACATGTTAATTAGGGCTCCAGAGTTTGAAGTAGTAATTGTAAAAGGATAAAATCCAACACATTTAATTTTGAATAACATTATTAGATTAAAGCATACAGGAAACTCATTTTGTCTTGAATGAGAACTGAAGCTAAATTCTTGTCTTCCTCCATAACTAACTTTTCTTATATCTTTCTTCTTGTGGATTTCTTCCTTGGTCAAATCAAGAGATAAAATTAGTTCAAAGACAGAAAATAGTTTTAAACATACTGGTATTGAAGGTTTACATCACTTATCAAGTGACTTTGGTACTCAAAACTCAGTGAACTCAGCAGGGCATGGTGGCTCACACTTATAATCCTAGCACTATGGGAGGCCAAGACGGGTGAATAGCTTGAGCTCAGGAACTGGAGACCAGCCTAAGCAAAAGGGATTCCACGTTTATTAAAAATGGAAAAATTTGGCTGGGCACGGTGGCTCACCCTTATAATCTTAGCACTCTGGGAGGCTCAGACATGTGGGTTGTCTGAGCTCAGGAGCTGGAGACCAGCTTGAGCCAGAGTGGGACCCCATCTCTAAAAATAGCTGGGCGTTGTGGTGGGCGTCTGTAATCCCAGCTATTCAGGAGGCTGAAGCAAGAGGATCACTTGAGCCCAAGAGTTTGAGGTTGCTCTTAGCTTTGATGTCACAGCATTCCTGAGGGCAACAAACTGTGACTTTGTCTCAAAAAAAAAAAAAAAAAAGAAAAGAAAAAAAAAGTCTTGATCTTTGCTGTAGGGAGAGCTAGGCACATAATAGGGAAAGAGTTCATTACATCATTCTATTTTTGTGTGTATGTGAACTTTTCCATAATGACATTTAAAAAAATGATTGAACTCTTGATGATCAGTAGTAAAATGATTCATTCATAAATAAATACTGCAGAGCAAACTAATAATGTCCTTATCTAACAAAAAAACTCCTTTATAAATTAATATACACTCAGGGAATGTTAACTATCTTCAATATTAGCATAAACAACATATCATTAAGAATGTAAAGCTGCTATAAATAAAGAGTGTAGAAGCCAAATCTGAATTTTTAGGAGAATATTCACAATATTGCTTACACTCTTTCTTGAGTGTAATTAAGATTTGACTATGATTTGTAACTTATCTTTTCATAATGCTTTTATGGCATCCTTACCAAATGGAGGGTAGCATTGAATTCTGAAGAACGTAAGTTCTATCCAGAAACAAAAAAATGCTCCTGATCATGATCTGCCAATGGAAAAAAAAAAAAAAAAAAAGAAATCAAACATTTTTTTCTATTTTATAAATCTAAAAATTTGCTCTCAATAAGAATAAAAATGTAGGGTTCATATATATATATGATTACTAGGATCAAATAAGCAGATAAACACATCTGAGAATATGCCCATACCATTTTTATTATTCTATTGTCTAATCCTTGCTGTGATGTCTAGAAAAAAAAGATACTGAAAATGGTCTTCCAATTTGTTACTTAGGAGTAATTGAAAACAAAAACAGGGCTTGGCACCTGCAGCACAGTGGTTGAAGCACCAGCCACATACACTAAGGCTGGCGGGTTCGAAACCAGCCTGGGCCAGCTAAACAATAATGACAACTGCAACAAAAAAAATAGCTGGGCATTGTGGAGGGTGCTGGTAGTCCCAGCTACTTGGGAGGTTAAGGCAAGAGAATCACTTAAGACCAAGAGTTCAAGGTTGCTGTGAGCTCTAACGCCACAGCAGTCTATTGAGGGTGGCATAGTGAGACTGTCTCAAAAAAAGAAAAGAGAAACAGAAAATGAAGGGGACACTTATACAGTTCTTCTTTAGCAGCAGTGCTTGGGGTGAAGCTACCTTAAATTGTACATGTGACATGTGGAGTTTTCTGGTGGGGAAGATTTTAATATTCCAATTTGCATAACATACGGTATAAACTAATAGCCGAGTAGGAAGAACAGAAAAGGTTGTCATCCGAATGAATTATAGTACAGGATTATCAGACACTTTCACAGGTAATCAAACAGTAGACTAGATAGCCATCAAGACTGACAGACAAATGTAAATTTTTAATGAGATGCACACTTTTTGGTGTCACAAAATAAAAATGACCCTAAGATGTAAGTTATCCTAAAATGCTGGTTTTCCTGTACCTTGCTGTTTTAATATAGAAAATACAACCAAAATTAGTTTCTAATTAAAAAAAAAAAAAAAACCAAACAAACACATATTGAGGAACTCTCCCTATTGCAAAGCTTTTTACCTTTTTTTTTTTGAGACAGAGTCTCACTTTGTCAACCTCAGCAGGGTGCCATGGCATCACAGCTCACAGCAACCTCAAATTCTGGGGCTCAAGTGATCCTCTTGCCTCAGCCTCCCCAGTAGCTGGGACTACAGGCGTCCACCACAACACCCGGCTATTTTTAGAGACGGGGTTTCACTCTGGCTCAGGCTGGTCTTGAGCTCCTGAGCTCAGATGATCCACTGTCTTGGCCTCCCAGAGTGCTAGGATTACAGGTGTGAGCAACCACGCCCGGCCTTAATGCAAAGCTTTTAAAACTAACATTCCCTATATGGAAGAAATTTTTTTTTTTTTTAATTTCAATGTTGAAAAAATGTTTAGCTGAAATGTACTACCTTTTCAGCTTACCATTTGTCTGCAATGGTTTTGCCAGCATCTATCAATCTTCTTTAGAAAAAGAACACTGTCCAATGAATCCATGAGATATATGTTAAAGATATTTTAAAGTGCTTAGTACAATACATACAATATTAACAGTACACGTTTTAAATATAAAATACCTCATATACTAAATGAAACCAAATAGCAATAATAGAACAAAATTCTATTTTTTTTCTTTTTTTTGAGACAGAGTCTTACTATGTCGCCCTTGGTAGATGGCTGTGGCATCACAGCTCATAGCAATCTCAAATTCTTGGGCTTAAGTGATTCTCTTGCCTCAGCCTCCCAAGTAGCTGGGACTACAGGCACCTGCCACAATGTCTGGCTATTTTTTCGTTGCATTTGTCATTGTTGTTTAGCTGGCCAGCCAGCTCAGGTTCAAACCTGCCAGCCTCGGTGCGTGTGGCTGGCGCCATAACCACTGTAGTATGGGTACTGAGCCAAAATGCTATTTCTTAAACTGTAAAAAAAAAAAAAAAAATAATAATAATCTTACTAAGAAACACCTTTAAAACAAGTCTTAATCTGATCGTTGTGTTTTCAGTTTATGATTTCCCTTAGAAGATTATCTTTCCTCAAATGGAAAGACAAAAAGCACAAAGACATGAAGACATGTTATTTACATGAATGCCACATGTAGACTTAGACCCTAATTAAGGCTGAAAAGTAAAAAGTTTCTTCTCTCTAAAAAAAAATGACAAAACAAACATACAAAACACAGGTATTCCACTTCAAGCTGGGTTAAACAGTGAGAGATAGGAAGGAAGGATAAGACAAAAACACAAGATTTTTTTTGTTTTCAAAAGGATATTCTCTGAATTGATGAATCTGTGCTCTGATGTGATCTTCACAAATCTGTCTCAGTTGTTTGTACAAGTTTGCAGAAATCTTGTAAGAACAGAGATTTTCTACAGCCTGCAAGATTAAACATATACTTTTTAAAGGAGAGGAAGGGGGAGAATTTCTCAATTATTTATATCAAATTCCTATTATTTTGACATTAGTACCATGTCAGCTTATTTAAAAGGGTTATTCATCCACTTAAGACACAAGCAACAAAGCATATCAATGTGGGTAGCAAACTTTTTCATAACCAATATAGTGTACCAAAAAAAAACAAATTACAGTCGAACGTTTCTAGTCCAAAATCTGAAACATTTTGAGCACCAATATGACACTCAAAAGACATGCATATTGCATTTCCTAGATTTTCAAATTAGGGCTGCTCCAACCAGTACATATAATGCAAATGTTCTAAAATCTGAAAAAAATCCAAAACTTAAAACACTTCTGGTCCTAAGTATTTCGGATAAGGGTCATTGAACCTATATTATTAGGACTACATAGGTTAAGGTTAGAGGGAATGAAGTCATGTTCTTATTTGTGAAGACATCCAATTTATAACAACTGCTACATTAAAAACTGTCTTCTTAAAAATGTTAATAATTTTCACAAGCAGAACTCCATTTTGAGTTTAAAAACTAATTTCAGCAATTGTTTATGTATTATATGGGTTGGAAAGTTCTACTACAATTGAATCAAAATTTATTTATCCTTTCTTAGATTCAAACCCAGCCCCGGCCAAACTGCAACAACAACAACAACAACAACAACAACAACAACAAAAATAGCCGGGCGTTGTGGCAGGCGCCTGTAGTCCCAGCTACTGGGGAGGCTGAAGCAAGAGAATGGCCTAAGCCCAGGAGTTGGAGGTTGCTGTGAGTTATGTGATGCCACAGCACTCTACTGAGGGTGAAAAAGTAAGACACTGTCTCTACCAAAAAAGATTAAAAAAAAAAAAAAAAATTTTCCTGAATAGAACAAAGCAAAAGTTATTGCTAGCAGTATTAAACTAAGTACCTTTTTTTCCTAATAGTCAAATAGTTAAAATTCACATAACTGAATAAACATTAATACAAAGGAAGCAAATGCATTTTTACTTCATTGTAATAGTTGAATTTGTCTTCTTTTATGCTCAGATCCCAAAGGAGAATCTTCAGATTTCAGTGAACTTATTATGTGTATCAAAAAACTTATAAATTTAAAACAAGCAAGCAAGCATAGTAAAACTCATTGGGTAAATTCAGATATAATGTATAATTCCAACTAGAAATGACTTAAGTATTCCTTCCTCACCACAACAGAAAGCAAAAATTCCATTAGAATGGACTCTTAGGGGGGCATCTAATTTCTGTTGGTTGGAGTGTAATTTTATAAATATGTAGTTAGAAGTTACATTTCCAGTGTGCAGGTCCAGTAAATAAATTACCAAATGAAAAGAAAGCTTAAAGGAAACCTCTTATAACTAAGAGGGAGATCACCACATCTCACCAGGAAACAGCATGCCGATTAGATTCAGCAGCTACGAAGAAATAAGGCTAAGTCTCTGCTGGCCTGGCCACTTTCCACATGATGGGGGTTAGGCCACAAATGCTTAAGGGTATATTTATGTTTATTTCATGTGCCCCTGTGTTCATACTGGTTTTCTGTGCACTGCCCCCCTTACCCCTTTAGTATTTTTCTCATTATATCTTAGTGTTTCTTTTGAGTGACTGACTCATCTCCTTAGCATTTCCCATTTCCTTGCTTAGATTCTGTCATATGACTTAGTGTATACATCATACTCTCCACATTTCCCACTTCTAGTACTTCTCCATGTCCTATTTATCTCATTTTGTTCTGCTGTGTTCCTCTTTCTCCCATAAAACAGCTCTTGAAGCACTTATTTATCATTTCACATAAGATACCACATTCCCAGGTGGCGCCTGTGCTCAGTGGGTAGGGCATTGGCCCCATATACCGAGGGTGGTGGGTTCAAACCCAGCCCCGACCAGCTAAAACAGCAGTGACAACTGCAACAAAAATAGCCGGGCATTGTGGCAGGCACCTGTAGTCCCAGCTACTTGGGAGGTTGCCTAAGCCCAAGAGCTGGAGGTTGCTATCACCTGTGACACCACAGCACTCTACTGAGGGCAACAAAATGACACTGTCTCTTAAAAAAAAAAAAAAAAAAGATATCACATTCCCTTACTACCCAATTAAGTCTCAATTCTTCTAACAAGTTTATATTAATTGCCTTAGCTGTCAGTGACTCACATGGCACTCCCACTAATATACCACAATAACTCCTCATTCAGTTAATACTATTTATCTTTTTATGTGTATATGCAGCCTGCCAGATTCTCCTTACTGATAGAAAGAGATCATGTGGTAATGTACCTGTCAGTTCTTCAATACATAGTTTTTGGGCTTTCAACCAGGTTAAGTATTCAAAAAACTAACATATCTACAAAACAATTAGCAATGTGTCTTGTACATAAAAGAGATTCTAGTATAAAGAGAATACTTGCCAGAAAACATGTAATTACAATAGACTGTGCGGATTTGATGATGGGGATAAGCAGGGGGAGGAGGCCCCTAGCTTAGCTTTGGGACAGGGCAAGTCAGAAAAACCTTCCTGGGCAGAGTGTAAAGAGGAAGAGTCCTATAAACTCAGAAGGAAATGGATAGAGTTTGTGGAAACAGTGAGAAAATGTGAATTAAGCTGGGCTTTATACTATACAGCCTCACCCATGTTTAGCTGGAAGGTGGTTTAAGAAGTTTGAAGCATACCCCATGACTGTATTAATGTACACAGCTATGATTCAGTAAAAACTGAAATAAATTTTTTTTAACCATTTGCAATGCAAAAAAAAAAAAAAAAAAAAGAAGGTTGAAGCAATTGGCTCGGCGCTTGTAGCTCAGCAGCTAGGGTGCCAGCCACATACACTGGAGCTGGCAAGTCTGAACCCAGCCCGGGTCCACCCAACAACAATGATAACTTCAACTAAAAAATAGGCGGGCGTTGTGGTGGGGACCTGTAGTCCCAGCTACTTGGGAGGCTAAGGCAAGAGAATCGGTTAAGCCCAAGAGTTTGAGGTTGCTGTGAGCTGTGATGCCACAGCACTCTACCAAGGGTGACATAGTTGAGACTATGTCTGAAAAAAAAAAAAAAAAAAAAAAAAGTTTGAAGCAAAGAAGGCAGAAGTATCTAAGGTAAATTTTGAAGGTATGATTCAAAGAAAACACTCTGCTTCCCTGAATTAGCCTTGACTATGTCTTAACATATATACCAGATCTAATAATCACCCTTCCCCAACAACCTTCCATCAAACTCTTTGTGTACTGTTAATGGAGAAAGCAAAAAGAAAAGGACAGAACTGTGTGGTACTTGGTCTACTATCATTTATGTAAAAAATGGGAAAAATGAATAAAAACACAACTGTTTTTACATACATAAACCATCTCTGGAAAGATATTCAAAAAATGAATGTTTGTTGAGAGGAGGACTAGCTTGGGGGTTGGATGACGGGGTAAAAGTAAGATTTTTCACTAAATGCACTGCAATATATTTTGGTCTTTGAACCAGAGGAATACAATAAGTATTCAAAAAACTTAAAACATGGTCGGGCGTGGTGGCTCACACCTGTAATCCTAGCACTACGGGAGGCGGAGGAGGGTGGGATGCCTGAGCCCACGGGTTTGAGACCAGCCTGATCCAGAGCCAGACCCTGTCTCTAAAAATAGCCAGGTGCTGTGGCAGATGCCTATAGTCCCAACTACTTGGGAGGCTGAGGCAAGAGAATCGCTTGAGCCCAAGAGTTTGAGGTTACTATGAGCTATGACGCTATGACATTCTACTGAGGGTGATGAAGTGAGACTCTGTCTCAAGGACAAAAACAAAAACTTAAAACCCTTCCAATTTCCCCATACTTTTTAGCACGGTGTTAAGGCCATTCCTACCATTTTAGCTTTATGTCTGATAATAACCTTCCACACACCCTGTGATCTAAGCACTATGCTTTCCTTATTTTTGAACAAAGTTTGTTTGGAGCAATGTGTCTGAAATGGTAGCCTTCAAAACTTTTTCACCTGTGGCATCATAGCTCACCGCAATCTCCAACTCTTGGACTCAAGTGATCCTCTTGCCTCAGTTTTTCTATTTTTAGTAGAGATGGGGTGTGAATTTGGCTCAGGATGTTCTCAAACTTGTGAGCTCAAGCAATCCACATGCTTCGGCCTCCCAGAGTGCTAAGATTACAGGCATGAGCCACCACACTTGGCCCCTGGTAGTATCTTTCAAAGCCACAGATGCCTTTATCCTTTGACCTAGCAACCTAATTCTGGGAGGCTCGCCTTCAGCTACTCAAAGTGCAGTCCACAGACCAGTGTTGGTTGATTCACAAGCTATAACAACTTCATGGTAAGATCAGTGCAGAAATTAGAGAGTCAGTGTTTAAAAATATTCATAGTAATGTGACAGAGTAATTTTTATGTGTGTTGAGCCTAATAAAATATTTGGGTTTAAAAAAAAACAAACAACTTTTTCACCCCAAGTTGCATTGAGAAATATTTTATGTTGGACATACGCACCAGAATGTTTATTGCAGCTCAATTCATAATCACCAAGATGCAAGATCAACCCAAGTGCCCAAATTATACATGAATAAAATGTGGTATATGTATGCAATGGAATACTATTCAGCCATAAAAAGATAGAGACTTTATATCTTTTGTATTAACCTGGATGGAGTTGGAGAATATTCTACTTAGTGAAGTATCACAAGAACAGAAAAGAATCCAATCTACTCAATATTAATATGAAACTAGTAGATGAACAAATATACACCTACATAAGAGAATAACATAATTAAACTCCAATGGGGGGAAGGGGAGGAAGATAAGGGATTGAGGCATTCTCACCTAACAGACACAATGTAAGGGTATAATGGCACACCTCCTGGGTGAGGGGCACAACTACAATTTGGAATCTATGTAACTAAAGCAAAGAATGCAACCTAAATCATCTATACTGTCATATTAATCTGAAATTAAAAAAATATTTTATGTCATCCATAGTAGATAAAATAAATTTAGGTAATTGAGATAAAATCTTCATTCTTATTATGTGTGATGCACTCTGATTACTTTCTATTTTGTTTCTTTCTTAAAAATGCTGGCCATAGGCTCAGCACTCATAGCTCAGTGAGTAGGGTGCTGGCCTCATACACCAAAGGTGGTGGGTTCGAGCCTGGCCTGGACCTGCTAAACAACGACAACTGCAACCAAAAAATAGCCAGGCGTTGTGGCAGGCGCCCGTAGTCCCAGCTACTCAGGAGGCTGGGGCAAGAGAATCGCTTAAGCCGAGGAGTTGGAGGTTGCTGTAAGCTGTAATACCACAGCACTCTACTGAGGGCGACAGAGTGAGATAAGAAAGAAAGAAAGGAAAGAAAGAAAGGAAAGGAAGGAAAGGAAGGAAGACAGACAGACAGACTTAAAATTACCAAGGACTAAGAAGTTATACACACATTTTAAAAAATAGCAGTGATAGGGCAGGGCCCGTAGCTCAGTGGGTAGGGTGCTGGCCACATATACCCAGGCTGGCGGGTTTGAATCCAGCCCAGGCCAGCTAAACAATGACAACTGCAACAACAAAAAATAGCAGGGCCTTGTAGTGGGCACCTGTAGTCCCAGTTACTTGGGAGGCTGAGGCAAGAGAATCGCTTAAGCCCAACAGTTTGAGGTTGCTGTGAGCTGTGATGCTACAGCACTCTACCGAAGGCAACATAGTGAAAACTTTTGTCTTAAAAATAAATAAAATAGCAGTGATAGTACTAATAATAATACAGTAAAAATAACAGAAATACATAATGTGTAATAACTAAGCTTTAAAACAATAGAGTAACACAAAGAATCCAATCGCTAGTCAACAACACTAAGAATCTAAGTTCTCTCCCATAACCACTGACTGTTAAAGCAACCAGATTTTACAATGGACAGCCTGCTTCTAGTTTTGTGGTCCTCTGCTCTATATATGAATCATTTATAAAAATGTTCATTATTTAAGTCTTTTCAAAAAAAGCTAACCAGAATTTCTATTATTAATGACAAATACAATTATTTTCATTAGAATTGAAGTATGGACTAGGCTTACCTTCAAAATTAGCTAGACATTTATGAGAATAAATGTTGCACTCTCATATATAAACTTCTAGCAGCTCAAAAAAGGGTAGCTGATTTTATTTTTTAGAGATAAGGTCTGACTATGCTGCCCAGGCTGGCCTCCAACAGTCTTCCTGCCTGATCCTCCCCAGTAGTTGGGACTATAGGCATGTGCCACTAAGTCCAGGCACTTAGTTTTAAAACACTATGTAGCTACTCATACAAAAGCTGAGAACATCAGGAAAATAATCCCATTATTTAAAATGTTACTTAGTAAAAGACACACAAAAACCAACCTTCAAATATATTCTTGCACAAAGTGCAGAGGGACACTGTTCCTAGAGAGTTCTTCTCTTTTTCTATTATTTTTTCAATTTTGCTAATGGTGTCTACTGAAGCATATTTGGAATGTAATCTATTTATCAGCCAGCTGTTCTGGCCTCCTGTGGATTTAGAATTTAAAGACATACATGTGGCTTTTAGAGCTCTAAAATAAATATAATTATATAATAAAGATTTCTTTTTTGAAGACAAGTATTTATTAGCATTGATAATATCAATATATAGCAGGGACTGTACTAAGTTCTTTGTTGGAATATTTGATTTATAACTACATTACCTTGTGATACAGGTAAATGTTAGTGTCCTCATTTTGTAAATAAGGAAACCAAGGCTTAGAGAAGTAACTCACCCAAAGTCATATGATGAATAATAGATCTCCAAACTAAGATAGGCTAATCAACTCAAAAGCCAGTAAGTGCATTTAACCAAAGTCTTGTTTGTTGTTAATCAAAAACAAACAAGTAAACAAACAAAAAAGCCAAACCAAAATATTAATCACTGCCTCATTCTTACAGAATTTCAAGGTTGTTAAGGAAAGACAATTTTAAAACTCAGGTACAATTCTCATTTAAAATTATTTTAGAAAGACAATTGTTCGCTTATTACAAATATACTAAGAACAGTATGTTCTTTTCTAGAAATGAAAAAATTAGTAGGCAGTACACGCAACCCACACTAGGGAATTCCATATTGCAGCTTTAAAGCAAGATGGTTTTTCATGCAGAAAACAGTTCTGAATAAATATGTGCCAACAAGTGTTTACTTCAGGGAAAGAGGGTGAGATAATGGTTTACAGAACTTTTGTTTAGACTGTCAGCCATGCACAGGGGGTGGCGAGTTCAAACCTGGCTTGGGCCTGCTTAAAAAAAAAAAATAAAAAAGATTCCCATTTTGGCACGTGCCGGGGCTCACACCTATAATCCTAGCTCTCTGGGAGGCTGAGGTGGGTGGATAGCTTGAGCTCACGAGTTCAAGACCAGCCTGAGAAAAATCGAGACCTGGTCTCTTTTACTAAATAGAAAAAATAGGGAAAAAAAAAAAAAAAAAAAAGGCAAGAGGATTGCTTGTTCCCGTGAGTTGGAGGTTGCTGTGAGCTATGCTGCCACGAACTCTACCCAGGGCGACAGCTTGAGGCTCTGTCTCAAAGAAAAAAAGAACTTTTGTTTATTTTAACCATATATTTCTATACTGTTTTAATTTTAGGAAAGTACTTTTATTGTATTTTAATGAGTTAAAAATCAAACAAGCACCTAAAATCCAGATGGCATGAAATAAGCTAAAAATTAATGCTTTTGAATTTGTTATAGCAAAAGTAGCAAGGTACTATGAAAAATCAAACTGAGAAGTTGCAATACTTGTTATCTCAGGTTAATGAAATGCAACTGAACAACAGCAGGTAAAATGTATGAAGTATAAGAAAGTAAAAACACAAAAAATGTAAGCTATAAGCTTGAAACAAAAAGATTCAACAGAATCAGTATTTAGGGAAAATATTCAAGGTAAAGTAAATAGGGTTAATTAACTACAATCAACATTGATTATTAAACCCGGAATACTTAAAGGAATACATTATTGAAATTAAATATGCTGTATACCAGCATATCCAAATAAACACCATATATATGCATCGATGAAAAAGTTACCTACATTGATGATGAAGGTTTTTCCTAAACCGAATTGCTTCAACACTATACTACAGTGATATTTGAAGTGCCATGGCTTATTAGTGAAGCAGCTTGGTAGTCAAAGTGCACTGGACTAAGGAATCAAGCATCTCAGTTTGAGTCTCCTTCCACTCTCCCAATATATGGCTCCCAGCAGGTTAACTTTTCTCAAAACTAATACTAATAAAGTATTAGTAACAACTACTACCTTATCTACTTCAGAAAAGTGCTTCTATAATGTTCATATGAGATAACGTAAGATGAACCTGTGTTGTAGGCACAATACAAAGAAAAGATACCGAACCACATGAAATCTTAAAAGCCTTTCTAACTCTGGCTCGGCGCTCCTAGCACAGTGGTCATGGCACCGGCCACAAACACAGAGGCTGGCAGGTTCAAACCCAGCCTGGGTCAGCTAAACAATGACAACTGTACCAAATAAAATAGCCAGGCATTGTGGTGGACGCCTGTAGTCCCAGCTAGTTGGGAGGCTGAGGCAAGATAATTGCTTAAGCCCAAGAGTTGGAGGTTGCTGTGAGCTGTGATGCTACTGAACTGTACAGAGGGTGACATAGTGAGACTTTCTCAAAAAAAAAAAAAAAAAAAAAGCCTTTCCAACTCTAATTCCATAATTCTACTTTTATTAGTGTGCATATCAGGAACCCCCTATGTAATATCAAAAGAGCCAAATGAAACGGGTCTATCCTTAGCTAATAACTTAGCACTACTACTGTCAGCTGACGTTGACATAGTATTAGAGGCAACACCCATAGCTCAGTGGATAGGGCCACAGCCACATACACCGAGGCTGGAAGTTTCGAGCCTGGCCTGGGTCTGCTAAACAACAATGACAACTGCAACAAAAAAACAGCCGGGCGTTGTGGTAGGTGCCTGTAGTCCCAGCTACTTGGGAGGCTGAGGCAAGAGAATCTCTTAAGCCCAAAAGTTGGAGGTTGCTGTGAGCTGTGACGCCATAGTACTCTACCAAGGGTGACATAGTGAGACTCTGATGGCATTCTTCAAGCTAGCAACAGTGTGAAATAATATTGCCTAGTATTATTACTATATGTTGAGCACTGTTTTGAGTGTTGTGCATGAATTGACTCATTTAATTTTTACAGCAACAGAAACTGGTGATCTCAACTGACATACTGCAAGTTAAAAAAAACTTTACTGTGGCTTATGAAAAAGTCTGACTAGCAATAACATCATCTTATAGGATTATAGGCTTCAAGGTGTTTTTCACAAAAATTTTATTTGACTTATGTAAACAACCCTGGGAGGTAGACAGGGCAAATATTCCTTCTTATCATACAGAGTAGGAAACTAAAGGTTTAGTACCTCGCCTGAGATCACAAGAGTTAAGAACAGTCAAAACTAGATCCCAAGTTTGTCTTCTGATTCCTATTCTAGGGTTTGCCCATCACCATACTGCCTCTACAACTAATAGGAAAATCACAAGTAACAATAAATTGAACCAACATAATTTCTTACAAGGTACTCATCAATATAAAACCTCAAGCTATTGTACTCTGAAGTACTTTTGAATATCAAACTGCTGGTGTTATAATAGAAAGGAACTTTTTGAGGCTCGGCGCTCGTAGCACAGTGGTTATGGCCACAACTGGCCTGGGCCAGCTAAACAACAATGAAAAATGCAACCAAAAAATAGCTGGGCGTTGTGGCAGGCACCTGTAGTCCCAGCTACATGGGAGGCTGAGGCAAGAGAATCGCTTGGGCCCAAGAGTTGAAGGTTGCTGTGAGCTGTAACACCATGGCATTCTACCAAGGGCAACATAGTGAGACTCTGTCTCAAAAAATAAAGTAACTTCTTGAATTGGGTTATGTGCATCATAAAACACAGTATGCCAGAATTTCTTGGCAGCAAGAAGTCTCAATCAGTAGTCACCCTTGACATTATATTTAAGTTACACTTTTCAAGTAAGGACCCATTTGTTAATCAAAAGAAACATATCTGAACCTCAGGCTAAGGTGCTGTTCATTTCTAGGCTAAGCTGCGTCTTATAGCTCAGGAGGTAAGCCAACATGAGAGCAAGAAAAAGAAATGGTAAGGCTACTAATAGAAAGAAAGTAGAATAAAGGATGTGAAGAATATCTGTAAGTCTAGAGGCCTTTCTTATAGATAGATTATATAACTAAGAATACCATAATAACATGCTACCAGAATTCATCTTTGGGATCCACGCTGTAGGAATCCATTATAGGTAACCTCTATTATACTAAGGCACACCTGACTGTAATTCCTAATCAGAAGGGCCCAAGATAAGCCCAACTTACACCAGTATGATTATATCCAGTTTATGTGAGGATATGTGAAACTGTAATTAAGAGGGAATCAAAAGTCTATTAAAGGACCCATTTCAGAAAGTAAAATTCATATACATCCCATTTCAGTTTATGTTAATCAAATATGGTTATACACATTAATACATACCTGGTAGAGTTCTTCTAAATTGTACTTAATCGAAGTACTATTCTGAATAGCTTCTACTGCTTCTTTCAGTTTTTGCCAGGTTTCATCTGTGTAGTTTTCTGGTAATTTAGGCTTATCTAGATGACATGCAAAAGATTGGTATAAGAATAATATGTAGAATATTTATAACTATTATATCTAAATATTAAAAAATTGTATTTAAGTTTAATATAAAGAATAAAGTTTGAAATGCCATAATACTGTTTAAGTCATTTTGACTCACCTATTAAAACTGAAGGTGAGGTTTTTCTCCTATTGATTGTATTGCTTCAGAAAAATAAAAATTCAAGAATGACAGATAAAAAATAGCAATCCTCATCTTCATCAAACCTAACTCAACATAAATTTTGTACCCAAGATTTAAAATACTGAATGTCTACTATGTGCAAGGTATTTTATAAACCTCTTAATTGTCCTAACAATGCCATGAGGAAGGTATTATTATCCCTATTTTACAGCTGAGGAAAATGAGGCTAGAACTCATTTAGTAAGCTTGCACAAGGTCACCAAAGTCGATAGCAAAGCTGGGATTCTAATTCAGGTCTGTTTAAGCCTCACATTTATGCAGTATCTACAGAAATGGAGAAAAACATCTTAACTCAGGTCTTAAACTACATTTATGAGCAAAGTGAAATTAAAAAAAAAAAAATTAAAACGTCCAAGTAACTTCAGACCAATGTAGCATTTTCAGAGTAGAAACACCTTACTCTAGGCTTTAATTTACTAAACTCCACTGGCCAGCAGTGAGTGAAGAAAATTTTCTAATTAAAACATCCAAATGCCTTAAAAAAATGTATTTTTATTTTAGGAGGGAGAGAAAAACAAATCTCTGAACCCAATTTGCAAATACAATTAGGATCATCACTCATTTCTTAAAAAAACAAACAAACAAAAAAACCCAAAACCTCAGCTAATTAAATCAATATCTTTAGGTGAAATAGCGAACACATTAGTCAATTACCATTCTTATTTACTTCAGAAAGCTCTACTATTGAGTTAGACAGAAAACAATAGTCTTGAGAGCTTGGGGATGAGAGAAGAGTGATATTAAAAAGAAAGGGTTAAAAACAGACAGCACCATAACCCTTTGCTTGAGACAAAATAGAACATATTCCTGATTTCCACACTAATATTGAAAACACAAGCATAGAGAACTTAATCTTCTCAACACTAACATTTAGCCACACAGCACTTATCTGGTAAACATTACTTCATTCATTTACTCCTCCATTTAATAAATACTTTAGCATTAATTATCTACCAATTTAAGGGTGTTGGAAAAGTAAGAAAAACGGAAACATTTTCAATAGATAAAATTCAGGTTAAGTGCATTTTCAAAAATTGATTTTTTATTTGCATCCAAGAATTCACAAAACTCTACATCACATATTCCAAACACAAAGATAAAACTTGGCTAAACACTTCTGGTCAATACTTTATACCCATTTTAGTGATGAAAAATAGAGGTAGTAATTGCTTCCATCTTTAGACTAGTGGTACACAAAGTTACTACTTCTGTGTATGCACCATATTTTTCATTTCCAAATGCTCCCTTTGGAAAGAAATGCAGATAGCTAAAAATTTTTCTCCAAATATTGCTCCCACAATGAATTTCATGAATATAGTAGTCAACATTATAAATCTAATTAAAAACATTATTCGAGCATGAAATTATCACCACTGCTACCTGTATTTCTAGGGACTGGAGAATGTGGCCTACTAAAGCACAAAAATAAAAATCCCAACAGTGCCAAGATTCACTATGCACCTGAAAAAAATAAACCTCTTTAGAATACAGATTTCTCACCTGTAAAATCCGGATCAATCATACCGATGTCAATGTTATAAGGAATAACAGATTAAATACAAGAGATTGAGAAAATCCTCAAAATACTGCACAGAAACACCCGGTGTGTGCTGCAGCACAAGGATACTAACCACCCAGCAAATGAACCCTCCACCAAAAAAGGACCTTCCCCTCCTCCTCATTGATTATGCATAAAACATTAGGCCATCTCTATACTGTTTAATATATTAACATAAATAGAGCACGTGACCCCTCAAGTGTCAAATCCTTAGTAAGTGATTACGGATTTGGGGCTTGGTTACCTTTAAAGTTCTTGATCACTAACTTCTTAGCAGAGCCGGGCTTGCTGTTAGCAAAGCTAGAGACGGTGGTAGATGATTTGGCTAGGCCGTTTGCATGATGCACCGAAGCCACAGAGGAGATTAATATACTCTTATTTTTAAGTTGCTGCTGCTGAGATGTTGCAGCAGTTGGTGAAGAGGAGGAGGAGGAGGAGGATTCCTCAGCCATCTTCGCATCAAACCCTACAAACTCCAGGGTGTCTTCAAAACGCAGCTTCTTCTGTATCGGGTGGCTGGAAGAAGCCACCGAAACCCCCAGGCAGAAGGACGAGGTTGAAGGGGATGCCGAATCTCTGGGCTGTAAAGGAGGAGTGGAAGAGGAGGAAGAGGTGGAATCAAAGTCTTCTCTCTCGTTACTACTGTTACTGCCGCTACTGCTGCTGCTGTTTAACTTTCTCTTCTTGGCAGAGGTGGGCGGAGTGGTGCTGGTATTACCATCAGTGGCAGATCTGACCTCCTGAGCAGCAGCAGCAGCAGATGATGGATTGGTGGAAGAAAAACCTGTTGGAAACATGAAAATAGCGGGGTCAACAGGCAGAGGAGCATCAAAAACCTACGTTTATATGCCTGCGTGCGTGTAGGAGAGAAGGTGGCAATCCTAGAGGGGGAAGGGAAGAAAGAAAAGAGGAGAAACACAGAGGACGAGAAGGAAAGTGAAGGGGGGGCTACACCGGGGGAATGGGAGGGTTTGGGAAGGCAGATAGGCTGACACCAGGAGTGAACAGAACGAGGGGGAGAGCGAATGAGCCGGCAGACAGGTAAACGGCCGCGCCGTCCCCCTCCCCTGGTTTTCGATCTCTCTCCCCCCCTTTCTGCTGGAGCAACTCAGAGAGTCTGTGAGGCTGCAGCTCCTCCTCCTTTTCACCCTCTCTCTGGGAGGGGAGACGCTGTGGTTGGGGGGAGGAGGAGGGGGAGAGAAGCAGAGCTTGTTATTGTCAATAGCACAAGCAGCTAAAGATGGCGCTACTTCCGGTCACGCGGTATGGAGGGAGGGGCGACGACTCTCTCCGGGAGTGGGGGGTGGAGGGAAGCACTGCAGCCGCCCTGGGGGCGGGGAGCTGGCGCGTGGTGGGGCGGCGGGAAAGGGGCGGCTAAAGCACCCAAGACACTCTCTCTAGTTACCCTTTCTGTCAGCATCCTCCTCCCCTACCCCTCCAGTAATTCCCGCCTCCTCCTTAACAGTCCCGAAACAAGCTTCGCGGTTCAGGGTCCTTACCGGAAGTCACTGGGCAAACACTTTTCATAGCGCCCAGCTCTCGAAGCCCCCAGGTCCGAAAGACTTGACTGGGGGGCGGGGGAGGGAGAAAAGGGGGGAAAGAGAAGTGGAAAGCGAGAAGGGGGCGGGCCTTCGCGACCACTTCGGAGCTACTGATTGGAGCTTTCTGTACGCGAGGGGCGGGGAGTAGCAGGAGAAGGAGCGGGAAGGAGTCCGAAAGGGGAGGAAAGGTGACGCGCGCGGCGGGATGAGGTAGCTGGGAAAAAAGAGGAGGAGGAAAAGGTGGAGGAAGGGTGTAAAAAGTAAGAGAATGGGAGAATGGAAACTTTCAAAGAGATAAAAGACTAAGGAGGGGTTGCAAGGCTAAAGGAGTAACCTGAAATGGTGGAGAACATAATCATTACATTATGCCCCTGTTGGAGAGAATGTCACAATATTAAGATAAGATGGGAGAAGAAAATGAGCTTAGATAGGAAGAAAAGGAGTTTTTGATTTGGTGCAGCTATAAATTGTTTCTCTTTTATGTCAAGGCACCACAGACCCAACAATGAATAGGCCTTGAATTTTGTTAATTTAGATACTTTTTTCAGTAATGTAGGCTGTAATTTTTTTACCTTTTTTTTTTTTTTTTGAGAGAGACTACCACTATGTCGCCTTCAGTTGAGTGCCGTAGCGTCGCAGCTCACAGAAACCTCAAACTCCTGGGCTAAGGTATTCTCTTGCCTCAGCCTCCCTAAGTAGCTGTGCCACAACACTCGGCTATTTTTTGTTGCAGTTGTTTAGCTGTTCCGGGCCAGGTTCGAATCCACCCGCTTGGGTGTACGTGGCTGGCACAGTAACCAATGCGCTATGGGTGCTGAGCCTTTTTTTTTTTTTTTGATACAAATCTCACTATTTCGCCCTCAGTACAGTGCCGTAGCGTCACAGTTTACAGCAACCTCAAACTCTTGGGCTTAAGTGATTCTCTTGCCTCAGCCTCCCAAGTAGCTGGTACTACAGGCTCCCACCAGAACTCCTAGCTTAGGCTGGGTTCGAACCTCCCTGCCTAGGTATATGTGGCCGGCACCCAAACCACTGAGTACTGGCGCCGAATCCCTTTTACCTTCTTACCAGGAGCTTTTTCTAAGATGGATGGCCAGAGTTAAGGGTGCATTCTAAAGCCAAAAAACAGGACTATAAGTAAGGCCCTCCCTCCAATCACAATTCCCAGGATCACTCCTACCCCCATTAGTCACTTACTGTATAATTTTACAGACCAGACAAAGCTAAGACCCACTTCCTCCTTTTACCAAATTTCAGTTTATACAGTATCTCAAAGGACACATTTTGGGAGAACAATATTGGCAAAACTCATTGTTTTCTATAAATATGTTCTATAAAGCCATTTTAAATTCGATTGGTAAGAAATAAATCTCTAAATTTGGTTAAATTAACAACAATAAACCTTATAAATTCCCTGTTAAGAGTTTTTACTTAGGCTCCACGCCTGTAGCTCAGTGGCTAGGGCACCAACCACATACACCAGACCTGGCAGGTTTGAACACAGCCCAGGCCTGCCAAACAACAGTAACAACTACAACAGAAACAAAAAAAAGCTGGCTGTTGTGGTGGGCGCCTGTAGTCCCAGCTACTTGGGAGGCTGAGGGAAAAGAATCGCTTAAGCCCAAGAGTTTGAGGTTGCTGTGAGCTGTAACGTCACAGCACTCTACCGAGGGCGACATAATGAGACTCTATCTCAAAAAAAAAAAAAAAAAAAAAAAAAAAAAAAAAAAAAAAAACTTTTTGAATAAAAAAAAGGGGAGCTCGCGAAAAACCATGTAAAAAATTTTTTGCGCACCGTGT
>CAUYPK010159242.1:0-37044 GCA_963574355.1 Loris lydekkerianus | reverse complement strand
AGGGTCTTAATCTGAATTTTAAGGATTTTACTCACCCCCTGCCTTCAGTACTACTTCTATAGGGTGGGATGGGTTTAGAAGAAGTCACTTAGTACCATATATATTTTTTTTTCTTGCCTCTAATCTTTTAAAATTTTTAGTTAAGGTTTTATGCCTTTTTTGTTTTATTATTGCTGGTAAATTTTTGGCTCTTTCTTTGCCTTTCCATTTCATTCTTTTTTCTCTGAGGAATAAAAAGTCAAAATTCTTTGGGAAAATTCAGAGTTTATTGTAAGTATGGACACAACTGAAGTGATTAACATTAAGTATAATTCATGGGTCACTGTTAATCTAACTATTTATTTTGATGACTGTAATTATCTAGAAATTTCTTTTTAGTTTTTCATAGATATATGTATAGGGTTTTACATACACACATTAGGTAGCCGAAAAACTGAGGTGAGAGTAAGAGCAACATTGAATGGCAAAAAAGTACAGCAGAAAATAATTGCTGTAGAAATTATACAGCAGAAAATAATTGCTGTAGAAATAATAGAAAAAATTAGTTTTATTGGAGACCTTGTCTCAACTTGAATAGGTAGTAAATAGGTGTTTATTTAGCTCCCTTGGTGGAATATTGTATCCTGAGCTTCTGTTATCAAATAGGACCTGTGGTAGCAGCATCCTAACGTGGTCCCTTGCAACGTTCTCCTTTCCTGATGTGCATGCTTCACAGAATTCCTTACCCTGGAATGTTGGTGGCCCTGATCTAATCAGCCGTGGTAGTTGCTCTCCTGCTGGCCTTGAAGATGCACTCTCCACAAGTCCTGCAGCTACCAGGGCATGAACCTGGCCAACAGCCATGTGCACTTAGAAGAGGACTGTGAACCTCATAACACCTTAGCCCCAGCCAACATCTTAATTTTAGCCTGGCGAGACCCTAAACTCAGTTGAACTGTGCCAAGACTTTTGACTTAACCTAACTGTTAAGCGTTGTTTTAAGTCACTATTGTGGTATTTAGGCAGCAACAGTAAATTAAAAGAGTATATGCATTTTTAAAAGCACTTTTAGATTCATGTGATTTTCTTTCTTTTAATTCTGATTCTTTCTTTAAGGGAAAACTTTCTTTTCCTTTTTTGCAGTTTTTGGCCGGGGCTGGGTTTGAACCCGCCACCTCCGGCATATGGGGCTGGCATCCAACTCCTTTGAGTCACAGGCACCACCCGGAAACTTTCATTTTTTGTTTTGTAATTATATACTTTCTCAAAGAGGAGGCCTTTGTCATTGTTTCTAAATTTTGTCCAATTTTGTTGCTGTTTGCTTCTTTTCTCTCTTTTGTCTAAGTCTTTTTCTCAATACCAAGGTCAGAACGAGGAATTTAGATTGTTTACTGGTCCTGACTATAATTGTAGCTGGAAATACTGATGAAAATGGGAACACTGATGAAAGTGGAACCCCATTGTAACTATGATTTCAGAGAATACGTCAACATATAGGCTAATGGCAAATTATAAAGACCAACGTGTTCTTAAAAATTCACTTTTAATATTATAAAAATAAACTTCTTCACATACATCTAGAACACTGCACAAATCGTAACTGACCAGTTTACTTAATTTCTACAAAGGGAACATACCTATTTAAAGAAATAGAATATTTCCAGAACTACAAATTTTCCTCATCTGTTCATACTGATTAAGAACCCTGCCACCCCCAAGGTAAGCATCACTCTGTCACCATAAGTTTTGCCTGGTTCTGATAGTATGTTCTCTTGTATTCAGCTGCTTTAACTCAACATTCTGGTATGAGAATCATCCATGATGATGCTGAAGCAGTTGGTTAATGCTTGTTTTATGGGATTGCACTGTATAAATAGACCACAATTTATGTACCCCTTCTATTATTATAGAATTGTATTCATTTTACTCTTGCAGAATGGGCTGGGTTTCACGTGGGGCTCCTACTACATAGTGCTGCTAGGAACATTCTTGGTTAATAGTCATTATGTACTTAAAAAATTGTTAGGTCATAGAATATATATTATTCAGTTTTAGTACACATTAAAAGTAGTTTTCCAAAGTTACTGTATCAATTTATATTCCCATATATCCATAAGATTAGCCATATCTTATGAGAATTCCATTTGCTCCATATCTTCATAGAACACTTGGCATTATACTGTATATACTCGAGTATAAGCTGAGTTTTTTCGGCACAAAATTTGTGCTGAGTTTGGGTTTTTCGGCTTATACTTGAGTATATACAGTAGTTTTTATTGTCATCATATTCTTTCATTGTTTTAAATTTAACCATTCTGATGGCTGTTAGTGGTTTCTCCTTGTGTTTTTAATTTGCATCTCCCTTGTGATTTACGATGTTGAGCACCTTTTCATATGTGTATTAAAGGCTAGTAATTTTCAAACTTTGAGCCATGATCCATTATTGGGTTATGAAATCAATTTAGTGCATTAAGACCAGTTTTTTTTTTTTTTTAATTTGTTTTTGAAACAAGATTCTCACTATGTCGCCCTCAGTAGAGTGCAGTGGCGTCACAGCTCACAGCAACCCAAACTCTTGAGCTTAAGTGATTCTCTTGCCTCAGCCCCCCAATAGCTGGGACTATAGGCAACTGCCACAATGCCTGGCTATTTTTTGTTGCACTTGTCATTGTTGTTTAGCTGGCTCAGGTTGGGTTCAAACCCACCCGATGTATGTGGCTGGCACTATGACCACTGGGCTATGATCGCCAAGCCTAAGACGATTATTTTAAAAGTCAGAAATGGAATTGTATAGAATAACAAAGAGTAAAGAATGGGTGTAATGGTAAGTATAGTTTGTGAAACTTTTGTTTTAGTTTCATAAATATAAATACCTATATATATATATATACACATATCAGTTTCTTCTACACATAAATATATTTATTGTAAACTGTGATCAAAAAGTTACAAAACCCTGTTGTATATTATTCATTAAAAAAATCTACAAGTTGATTAAGACAAAACCCACACCCTCCCATTTAGCACAGTACCAGGAAAGAGAATAGCTGAAATAATGGAAACATGGTTCATAATGATTTTGTTAAAGCCAAAGTAGAAGCAAACCATTACGATGAAATATATAAAATAACAGTAAAGCTTTTCATATGATAAGTGTAAAAGTCTTTGTAATTGAACAGGGGAAGGCTGCTTTGACAGTGGTATGTGTAGTAAAACCCAGAACAATCAATCCTAAATACTTTACACAAAGTCCCGGATTGCCAAATCTCCTTGACAGAGAAGGGCATCTTGGGAATCTGTGTTTCAAAAGCTCCTCGGTGATTAGCCCTTTGGGGAACTGCTAATATTGGGCTGGAGATTCTAGTGGAATTTGCCTGCCCTAAGGGAGGAAGTCCTAGAGGAGGTGTTATAAGTGTGAGAACGTTTTAAAGCCAAACACTTTAAAACCACTGTATTTCAGAATAATTTTACCCAGTTTCTTTTACTCCTGAAGTTATTCTGTAGCAGTGAAACTTAGAAGACATTTAATTAAAGAACCAGTATCTACCATTTCTATACAGTTAGAATAGGAGACAGAATAGTTAATTTGCTTCCAAACTCTGTCTATGCAGATTTTAACTCCCTAATCCTCTTTTTGTCTGAATCTCTACTTCAACGGAACCCCAAATGAGAGTTGCATACATTTCTCAATTATGTCAGACTTTGGTGCCTTCATTTCTGAGATTTACTATATTTTAACATTTGTATGCATTTAAATTTTGAAGGCTTTATAACGACCCTGCTTTCTAATTAATAGCAAGCATAAACTATTACTGTGATAAATATTAAACATGCATATTAAGAAATGTTCAGAATTGATCTAGTTTTTCTATTTCTTTTTCTCCCTCGAAGGTAAGATTTATACTATACAAGGTTTGGAAGACCGAATGTATAATTTGAACAAACACTTCCCTGAATACCAATATTACTTTATATAGTAATTATAGGATTTTAAATGCTGATGAGTTCTGTTTCTTTTGTGTGAATTTATGAAAATAATAAAACATCTTTGACAAGCTAATCAAGTAAAACAATATAAGACTTAATTATCATCTTTTTAAAGATTTTATGAGCCAGATTCTTTCTATTGCCAGAATCACTTAGGTAATTTAGGAATTACAGAATTCTCTTAAATCTTTTGTTCTTAAAATGGTGTGTTTTTATTTTACAAGGTTACTATAAAAAAATGAAGCATAGAAAAGTTCAAAGAAAATTTAAAACCATTAAAATCTCTATAACTCACATAAAACTCAGACTGATAATTTGGTAGATGTTCTTATGGCTGTCTCAGTACACACACACACACACACACACACACACACACACACACACACCCCCTCACAAATATGCATCCAGTTTTACATATAAAGGTTAACACTGCACATTATATGATATTCCGTCATTTATCTTTGGGGGCTGGATGTTTTTTTACCCACTCTTCTTGTTGTTTCTGTGTCAGTAAATGCAGCTGTACCTCATCATTTGTAAAGCTTGCCTTATACATGTCATGTATGATAGATGCACAAGTCATAGTTTAGTCTATTGATTCTTGGATTATATCTTTTTTGTGTTTAGTTAACATCTTTGCACATTGGTCATTTTTCATTTACACAATTATCTTAAGACAAATTCCTAGAAGTCTGCTAAACCAGAGAGTAAATGTTGATGTACGTTGATTGCCATACTGTCTTCCGGAATTGCCATCTCCCATTAGTGAAGTAATAGAATGTCTGGTTTTTCTCAATTTCCAGTCTCAGAAGACAAAATGATCAAAATAGTTGTCATTAAAGTTTGCATCTCTTTGTTTATTAATGAAGTTCTACATATTTTCAAGTGCTTTTTAGCCATTAGTGTATCTACTTTGGTCAATTGCTTCAGTGTTTTTATTGGGATGATTGTCTTTTTTATTGACCTGTAAGACAGGTGCAAATATTGGGATATTGTCATTTGGATTCTAGGTTTGTTATTTGACCTTTAACTCTCCACATAGTGATTTTTAAATTAAAGTAAATGTCATTTATATATTTAATTTTGTTTATAAAATTTTTGTCACAAAAATGTATTGATATTTCATTTTATACTTTCAAGCTTTTCTATTATAGTTAAGAATGGCCTTTGTAATCTCAGGATTGCAGAAATACCTATATTTTCTCATAGTAGCCTTAGGGTTTAATTTTTTACATGATAATCTCTGATTCATTTGGGATTTATGTTTAATAAGATGAAAGATGAGAAGCCAATATTATTTTTGCCCTAATTGCTAGCCAGTTGTTAGACTTCATGAATGTCCAATATTTTACTACTGATTTGAAATGACTCCACTTATATTAAATTCTTTTATATATTTGAAGCTCATTCCATTCTATTGATCTATTTTTAAATAACTGTACTTTTATTTCTGCAATTTTTTTTATTGTTTCAGATTAATTGAGGTACAAAGAATTAGGTTACAATGTTTGCACTTGTTAGGTAAAGTCCCTCTTATAATTGTGTCCTGCTGGCAGGAGATGTGCCATACACCCTAACATTGTGCTCATTAAGTGGGAGCACCCTCATCTTCCGCCCTCCTCCCCGCTCCCCACTCCCTGGTTTCCTGCCTCCCACCTTGAATTGATTTGATTTTTTCTCTTATGTGGGTATGTATTAGATTGTCTACTGGCTTCATAGTAGAATTGAGTACATTGGATTCTTGCTTCTCCATTCTTGTGATACTTTACTGAAAAGAATGTGTTCCAGGTCTATCCAGGTTAATACAAAAGGTGTAAAGTCTCCATCTTTCTAATGGCTGAATAGTATTCCATGGTATACATATACCACAGTTTGTTAATCCATTTCTGGGTTGGTGGGTGTTTAGGTTGTTTCCACATTTTGGCCATTCTAAATTGAGCTGTAATAAACAGTCTAGTGCAAATGTCCTTATGATAAAAGGATTTTTTTTCTTCTAGGTAGATGCCAAGTAATGGGATTGCAGCATCAAATGAGAGGTCTAATTTGAGGATACTGCATACTTCCTTCCGAAAACGTTGTATTAGTTTACAGTCCACAAACAATGTCAAAATGTTCCCTTCTCTCCACATCCATGCCAGCTTTGGAGACTTTGTAATCTGGGCCATTCTCATTGGGGTTAGGTGATATCTCTGTGTGGTTTTGATTTGCATTTCTCTGATGATCAGGGGCAGGGAGTACTTTTTCAAATGTTTGTTAGCCATTCACCTGTCTTTCTCAGAGAAGGTTCTGTTCATATCTCTTGCCCAGTGGTAGATGGGATTATTTATTCTTTTTTGTGATTGAACTTTTTAGTTTGAGTTCTCTGTAGATTCTAGTTATCAACCTTTTTGTCAGATTCATATCCTGCAAATACCTTTTCCCATTCTGAAGACTGTTTTTTTTTTTTTTGCTTTAATTGTTATGTCCTAGGCTTTGCATAAGCTTTTTAGCTTAATTAAGTCCTATTTGTTTATTTTTGTTGTTGCAATTGCTGCTTACGACTTTGTCATAAAATCTTCTCCTAGTCCAAGATCAAGAGTTTTTCCCCCACTTTCTTCTAATATTTTTATTGTTTCATTTTTTAGATTTAAATCTTTTATCCATTTTAAGTCAATTTTTGTAAGTGGTGAAAGGGGTGGGTCCAGTTTAAGTCTTTTACACGTGGTTATCTGGCTCTCCCAGCACCAATTATTGAATAGGGATTCTTTTTTTTTTTATTATTTATTTATTTATTTTATTTATTTATTTTATTTTTGTTGTTGTTGTTGCATTTTGGCTGGGGCCGGGTCTGAACCCACCACCCTAGGTATATGGGACTAACACCCTACTCACTGAGCCATAGGTGCTGCCCCTGAATAGGGATTCTTGTCCCCACTGTCTGCTTCTGTTTGGTTTAAAGATCAGATGGCAACTAGAGACTGGTTTGATCTCTTGGTTTTCTATTCTCTTCCATATGTCTGTGTCTCTGTTTTTGTGCCAATTTCTAAGCTTTATACTACCTTTTAAATAGGATAAATATCCTTTCATTATTTTCCATATTATCTGTCCATTTTGCAAATTGATTTAATGAAGTTTAAAATCATTTGAACAAATTAACAAAAAAGTTCTACCAGGCTACTCAATTGAAGTGAATAATATTTATAGAGGGATTTATTTATTAATATTAATATTAATTAATATTTATTGAGGGATAATTGGTGCTTTTATAATAGTGGATTTTATTATTGAAGAAAAAAGGTATTATTTCTCTGATAGATTTAAGTATATTCTTTATGTATCTAAGTAGCATTTGTAATTTTCTTTATATGGGCCTTAGCTATTTTAAAAGATTTTTACTAGATATTTTCAGTTTTTGTTGTTGTTAATGGAATAATTTACCCCATAATGTTTTCTTTTCTTTTCTTTCTTTTTTTTTGAGACAGAGTCTCACTATGTTACCCTTGGTAGTGTGCTGTGCTATCATAGCTCACAGTAACCTGAAACTCTTGGGCTCAAGTGATTCTCTTGCCTCAGCCTCTCAAGACTACAGGCACCTGCCACAATGCCCGGCTATTTTTTAGTTGTAGTTGACATTGCTGTTTGGCAGGCCTGGGCTGGATTCGAACCCGCCAGCTCTGGTGTATGTGGCTGGTGCCTTAGCTGCTTGAGCTACAGGCTCTGAGCCCCCATAATATATTCTAATTGTTAATGATTAAAATGTAAGCTATTGGCTTTTGTTTATTTATTTTCTATCCAGAAACTTAGTAAACATTTTTTTTTTTTTCTAGTGGATTTTTTGCCTTCTGAAGTCTCATCAAGTAGGACGCAGGAGTCTAAAAAAATAAATATAGCTACCTTATTGCAGGATGTGACTTGAAACTATGAGAGAATAGAGCCTGAAATAGGACAGAGTTTATAGAGTATAATTTGTACATCCAGAACAGATGGAATATGGGCCAGTTCTTATCATTGAAACATGTCAGGTTAAGTATACTAGAATGAGATTATCTAATATTTTAATAATATTAGAGTCCTTTGGCACTCAATTAATATCTCAGGATTAATCTTTATGAATTCTGTATTATTGATGTAGGCAGGATTTTTACATAAGATTGAAGGTGTAGTACCTTGTTCCAGTAAGGAACATGTAAGGGAATTGAAGGGAATACTGAACTAACTTCATCAAAATAGTCTACTGCATTGTGAATCCCAGGTTTTCTAATTTTTTTAATAGTGCACAAATAAAGCATAACTTTTTTTCTTGTGAGTAATCTACCTTTCAACACACACTTGTCCCAACTATCTGCCTTATAACCCCCAAGTGACGGGTAAGATGGTCTGACAATGCCATCTGGTGGCCACCTGAGGAACTGTGTGAATTAACCTCTACCTGTTGGATTCCACTCCTTGGTGAACCTGAGCTTCCATCCTGGGTTGGTGTCTTGGAACCAGGTTTGGGGAGCAAACAGTTTATGATAAGGCAATAGAAAGAAGGAAAGGAAATCAAGTCCTAGGCAAGGGTCCTGGGGGAGTTGGGAAACAAGAAAGGACCCAAAAAGCCACATTCATAGGAATGAGTAGAGAGCAAAGACTAGATGCATAAAGAGATCTGCAAAGGACTTCCATCAGTAAGTACTTTGAGAGAGCCCCTGAAGCAAGCAAAGAAGAGAGACTTTTTTTTTTTTTTTTTTTTTCTTTAAATGAAATGTCCCCATTCAGCCTCTGGCAAGGAGCAGCTTAATTTTGGGTATCCAGGCGGTTCTGACACCTTTCTACGCTTTTCTGACACTTTTCTTATTTTCCTTTTTTTTTTTTTTAATTTCTTTTTATTTTCTCAGATATTTTTATAGTTCGAAACTCAGAGAATTCCACACAAGGCAAACCTTATTTTATTTTTTACTTCTCTCTCTCTCCCTGACTCTTGTCCTCTTGCTGACTCTGTCTCTGCTTCTCTTCTTCCTAGTTCCTTTTCTCTTTTGCCTTTTTATTCCCCAGCTCTTATTCTTGCCTTCTCAGGAAAGCCTCCCTCTTTCTTTTCCTTCATTCTATTTGTGAGCCCCATCATACTCCTAACTACAGCTGTAAACCTAAGGATGGTGCTCAGGGTCATTCAACAAGAAGGGAGGACAGAGGTTGTGGAGTAAAGAATCAGTGCCGAGAACACCCTTTCTTGGAAGGGTTCAGAAGTCACCATGGGCTCAGTCCTCCCCTTCACCTCATGTGATTTCTCTGTGTGCCTGCATTCAAGATTTTTGTCGGTTTTATTCATTGCCTTATCCCCAACATTTGGAATAATACTTGTCATGTAGAAGGTGTCCCATTAAGATATGTTAAAGGAACCAACAGGTATTTGAGATGAATGAGCAAATCTGGCTGATTTCTTTTTACTATATCTCAATTCTGTTTGGTTGTACGTATTGCTATGATGCTAATTTTCATTGTGAAAATGTGATTTTGGACTTCTGTGGGATAATTTAGTTATCCAGGGTATTTCCAGCAGAAACTATTATTTTTTTTTAGTTCAGACCTAACAACTGGCTCACTTTCAGAAAATAACCTTTTGAGAAATTGGACTGTCTGTGTCTTTTCTTTCTATGCTTCAAGATTGTGGATTTTTAAAAATATATGTGAAGGAAGTAAAACAACAACAAAAATGACCAGCTTTTGCCCGTCTTTGCTTCTCAAGCAATCTTTGCATCCTTCCCAAAATAGAAGCCAACGATGTTAAATCTAGAGGAAGCCACAGATTTAAAAAGCTGAAAAATATTAAGCATTTGGCAAATCATCTTACTGTGTATGTTTTCTCTGTTTGCTGAGTTTCTTTTATATTATAAAACTGGTAACAGAGATGGAGAAATATTTATTTCCTAGATAGAACTCAGCACTGAGAAAATGGTGGATTTGCCTGATATTTTTCAGAATTATGCCTTTTCTTGTGATCCTCCTCAGACCAGGAGAGGCAAGCTGTTTTTATTTTATAGGTTGTTTCTGTGACATTGCTGTTGTGTGAGAATTTTCTGGGTGGGGGAAAAAATGGTCACTTTCCACTTTTCATTTCAAACCTCTAGAATTTCCACACTAGCGCACAAATCTGTGATCTTAAAAAAAAAAGAGTGCAAAGGGGAAGTTAAAGTGAATTAAAAGCTGGCTTAAATCAAGACAGCTGAAATCAGTGGGTGTAGAATATCAGAGCGTGGTAGACCTTGTTTAATTTTTAAGGATGTGTCAGGACATCTCACGTCAGGCTGGATGTCGGGTTCCTGGCTGATTTTGGTGGCTGTGCTCAGTGGCGTGGGGGCGGGGAGGGGAGGTGTTTAAACTTCAGTTCTTTGGCTGTGTGGATTGTGTGAAGCTAGGAAGTATAAGAAAAGCATGGACCAACTTTACAGTCAGAGGACGCTCAGGCTGGCTGCCCCCTGTCAGTGCCTCTGGCTAACTGTGTGACCGCGAATAAAATAGGTAGCCTCTCGGAGCCTTCATTTACCTTTCTGAAAAATGGGGACAACGATGCCTACTTAGAAGGGCCGTAGCGAGGATTGGCACTGGTGCCAGGTGGAGGCCCTTGCTCAGTTGCGCAGTTACGATCACCGAGTTCACGTGTTGCCTGTCCACTTGTCCCCTAGGTACCTCGGGATCACCAGGCCCCTGACGTACCCCGTGCGGCAGAACGGCAAGTGCATGGCCAAGATGATTCTCTCCGTGTGGCTGCTCTCGGCCTCCATCACTCTGCCCCCGCTCTTCGGCTGGGCGCAGAACGTGAACGACGACAAGGTGTGCCTGATCAGCCAGGACTTCGGGTACACCATTTACTCCACGGCCGTGGCCTTCTACATCCCCATGTCGGTCATGCTGTTCATGTACTACCAGATCTACCAGGCCGCCCGGAGGAGCGCGGCCAAGCACAAGTTCCCCGGCTTCCCGCGCGTGCAGCCGGACAGCGTGGTGGCGCTCAACGGCATGGGCAAGCTGCACAGGGAGGCGGAGGAGTGCGCCAACCTCGCCAGGCTGCTCAAGCACGAGAGGAAAAACATCTCCATCTTCAAGAGGGAGCAGAAGGCGGCCACCACGCTGGGCATCATCGTGGGCGCCTTCACTGTGTGCTGGCTGCCCTTCTTCCTCCTGTCCACGGCCAGGCCCTTCATCTGCGGCACCGCCTGCAGCTGCATCCCGCTGTGGGTGGAGAGGACATTTCTGTGGCTGGGCTATGCGAACTCGCTCATTAACCCTTTTATATACGCCTTCTTCAACCGCGACCTGCGGACCACCTACCGCAGCCTCCTGCAGTGCCAGTACCGCAACATCAACCGCAAGCTCTCGGCCGCGGGCATGCACGAGGCGCTGAAGCTGGCCGAGCGGCCCGAGAGGCCCGAGCTTGTGCTGTAAGGTCATTTATCACTATTTCCCTTTTATTCCTGCTCCCCACCCCCATTGGATGCAGCTGCTTCTTCAAGCACAGTGCAGAAAGCTTCCCGAATCAGTAGCTGGCTGCCTTTCCACTCACCTGTCAGATTTGAATTCACTGTAGTGTAGACTCCAGCCTGCCCCACCGAATAAAACTCCCAAAGCCAAGGAGAGGTGGGTGTTTGGATTGGAAGATGAGACTGATTTGCTGGTGAATTGCAGTTACTGTGATTGATGCCAGGGAAGGTGATATTATCCGTCTTTTCTCTGTAAAAAGCATCCAAATTAGGCCCTCAGATCTGAATTCCTGTAACACCATTTTAATTGCTTATTCTGTTTCCCTCCAGTACAACTCTTTTGATGACCTCATCCTTCACTGATAAATTCTTCTTTTGAGGAAAGAAGCAAAAATGATCTTTCCGCTGTGCAGTTACATTCATGTGGGCTGAAAGGAAGCAGCCTGGGCAAGAGGACAGTGTGTGTAGGGGGGAGAGGTCAGGATGGAGTAAGGACTTAGAAGCTGCAGGTCAGGACATGCTGCTGGTCATCTTGGCAGCTGAGAACTGGAAGACTTGTTGAGTTTTATCTAGCAGGGCCTGCTGACTTTCCAGGAAGCAATTAAAGCAGGGGGGTTGGGAGCTGAAAAAGGATTGCTAAGGACTGAAAAGAAAATTGAAGTGAGCCACATGTTAACAAGTTGGCATTGCACAGAAGGAAGGAAACAGTATAGTAGTGAGAGTCCTCAGCTAGACAAATGAAGACTTTGTTTTAAATTTATATCAGAGGAGATACCTTTATGTTTGAAAGCCACCCAAGGGAAAAGGGAGTTGGATTGAGAAATTGGAAGTTGCCTTTTAGAGAGTGAGCAGATTACTGTTGTATGTAAGAGAGGAGGCCTTTCTCTTCACTGAGCCTGGCAGGAAGGAATTGGCCAGAGGTAGCTTCCTGGTCACCTTGTCCAGTCCCTTCATTTGACAGAAAAGGTAGTGGAGACTTGAACGACATGTCCCATGTTTACCTAGTGTCACTACTAAGTCTAGATTGCACATCATCCAAATCCTAGTGCAACACACTTTTCATATACTGGACTGCCTTTTCTTATAAGTCAAAGGTGGAAGATGACAGCCGTGCCATTTCTTGAGCTGTGTGTACCTTAATTAATTTTTACTTCTACTGTATACATTCCTTTTTACCTATTAAATCGTCTATAATATAAAAAGTAGCATTTAAGAAAAAAACATGATTTCAGGTTCTAGAACATGTACTATGAGCAAACCCAGGCATCTTTCTAGGCCTATACGATTCTATTGAATTGACCACTAGAGTTTGCTCACCAGATTATGATTTCCTTCAGAGAAGGAGCTAGGTATTAGATTTATTTTTGCAGAATCTAGCACAGTGACTGATACATAGTAGATGATAAATAAAAATAATAACTGCAAACAATTACTGAATATCTACTATGTGCTATACACCATGTTAGCTGCAGAACAGGCACTGCTAGGGTCCCCAGAGTTCCCAGTTTTCAGGAGAACAACTTCAGGCTCAGGAACATGAAGTCACTGACCTGAGGTCACATGGCCTCTAAGTGGTAGATCTGGTATGAATCACCCCAGTGTATGTTCTTTTTTTTGCTTTTTTTTTTTTTTTTTTTTATTTGTTGGAGAATCATTGAGGGTATAGAGAGCCAGGTTACACTGCTTGCATTTGCTGGATAAAGTCCCTCTAATAATAGTGTCCCGTCCCCAAAAGGTGTGTCACACACTGTAGCCCCACCCCCCCTTCCTGCCTCCCTCCCTCCCTCTCTCCCTCCCTCTCTCCAATCCCCCATTCTTCTCCCTCTACCATGTACTGCATCAGTTGTCATCTTTTGTATTAATTTGGATGCAGTTGAAATACATTTTTCTTAGTAAAGCATCACAAGAATGGAGAAGCAAGAGTCCAATGTACTCAATTCTGAAATCAGGACAATTGATGCCAATGCATGTTCTTGACCATTATGCAATACTACTTGTCAAATGGTTTTGGTTTTTAGGCAGTGAAGAGCCACTGAGTGTTTTTGAGATGGGGTTATAGTCATCAGCTCTCTAGGAAGACAAATATAATGACTTTATTGTAAATTAAGTTGATTATATTTACTGCATTATGGAAGGACATCTCCTAGACGGAGTCTGGTTTCTTAGATGAAAGACATAGGCAAGAACATTGAGAGAGTTTTAGGGCTTTGGCTGAGTGATTTGAAGGTGAGGAACTGGTGAGGACCATGCAGAGTTTCTGACATAATAGCTTTGGATTAGTGGGTACTGCTGGATAAGGGCTTTCAAGCAAGTATTTCTGAATAAACTATTGGTCTTGACAAGTAAGCAATTTTAGGTGCTGTATAGCCTTATCTTCTGAAAGCAACTATTTGCTGGAACATGTAGCAAGGTGATTTCAGCCTGGTCCTAGGATTGTCTAGCACAGGAGAGGGACAGCATGTTGATTTCAGTTCTCAGGAGCAACATGTGGTGGGATGTGTTTGAGGAAGGTCTCTCTCGCGATAGTGAGCAGGGCATACAGAAGGGCAGACGAGTGGCAGGGTCCAGTGAAGTAGCCAGTGTACAAACTAGGAAAGAACAGATAAAATCATGAACTAGGTAACAGCAAATAATTGCATGCCTCCTATATAGTCAGAGAACTTGAGAATAATTTTGTTCATTATTTTAGCTAACATTGATAATTCACAGATAATTCAGATAGCTCACAAAATTATATTTTTTAAAATACAAACATTTTTTCCAGTTTACAATTATGAAAATCCACATTTGCTGAGGATTCACTGTCAGGCATTATGTGGAGCACTCTGAATTTCATCGCTTAATCCTGAAAACTTTTTGATAGGTTGGCTTTCTTCATCTCCATTCCAAAAATAACAAAACAAGGATTTGGAGAGGTCAAATAATTTCCTCACAGTCATACAGATAGATGAGGGTGGTAGAACTGGATTTGAGCCCAGGAAGTCTGTGTTCAAAAGTGCTTTTAACTTCTATGATACTGTGCCTTTTATAAAAATAAATCAGCTAATATAAAGTCCAAGGATATTTGCCTTTGTATCTTTAGCTAGCACAGAGGCCTGGGTGCTGTTTTCCTCTTAGACAAGCCAGAGGTTAGTTTCCTTACCATGAAGGGCCAAATAATACATACTTTAAGCCAGGGGTCCTCAAACTTTTTAAACAGGGGGCCAGTTCACTGTCCCTCAGACCATTGGAAGGCCGGACTATAGTTTAAAAAAAAAACCCAACTATGAACAAATTCCTGTGCACACTGCACATATCTTATTTTGAAGTTAAAAAAAAAAAAAAAAAAAAAACGGGAACAAATACAATCACACTGCCGCATGTGGCCCGCGGGCCATAGTTTGAGGACCCCTGTCTTAAGCCATGCTAGCTATAGGATCTCTATCAAAACTGTTCACCTCTACCTTTGTCATCCACATAACTAAACAAATGGATATGGCTCTGTACCAATAAAACTTTATTTACAAAAAGAGACTGCTGGCTGGATTTGGCCCACAGGCCATAATCTGCTATTCCCTCTTTACATCTCTCACAGTTTGAATTTATAGTTACAAAATATTTGCATCATTTAGGAAAACTGGTCTAAAAATATCTATGAACTTCAGGAAATTGCTAGTGTTGGAGCTATTCTGTGGTGGCCATGTGTTGAGGAGGATACACAAAGTATATGCTATCTTTTTTATTTTGTGTGTGTATTTATTGGACACACCATAAATGCAGGTGTGTGCTGCTATGGTCTGAATGTTTGTTCCTCCATCCCACACCCCAATTCATATATTGAAACCTAATCCCCAATGCAATAGTATTAAAATGTGGATCTTTTAGGAGGTGATCAGGTCATGAGGGAAGAGCCCTCATGAATGGGATTAGTGCCCCTACAGAGGAGGCCTGAGGGAGCTGCTCTCCCCTGCCAGGTGAGGGCACAGCTAGAAGGTGCTATTCATGAAGCGAGAGCAAGCCCCCACCAGATACAGGATCTGCCAGTGGCTTGATTTTGGACTTCCCAGCCTCTAGAACAATAAGAAATACATTTCTGTTGTTCATAAGCTACCCAGTTTATGGTACTTTGTTATTGTAGCCTAAATAGACTAAGATGTATGCATATTTATCCTTTTTTAGAATAAGGAAAGGTGGAGACAAGAAAAAGTATAAGATTGAAAAGAAAGGAAAATAACTCAGAGCTAACACTAACCTTCATCAGAGAAGATGTCCGGAAGGATGTGGGCTTGATTATGTCTGTGAAGGTGGTCAAAATATTTTTAACTAAAGGAGAGCAGAAATGATATTCCAGGTGTAGGGGCAATTTTTTTGTAGTGACACCAATGTGGATGTCTGGCTGAAGCTCAGCATTAGGATGAGGGAACTGTAGATTGGAATAGAAAAAATGAAGTAAACTGAGATGAAATTATGAAGGATCTTCTATGTCAGCTCTAAGAATTTGGACTTTTGTGTAGACAAAGGGTTCACAATTAGGAGTAATTTTGCCCTTCCCCTGCCCACCTGCCACCAGAGACATTTGGCAATATCTGGAAACATTTTTGGTTGTCACGAGTGGGGGTGAGGGCGAGTGTGAGTGGCATCTACTGGGTAGAGGCTACAGATGCTGCTGGAGGTCCTGCAAGGTGAGACAGCCTCCAACAAAGAATTGCCCAGCCCACAGTGCTAAAGTTGGGAAATTCTGCTGTAAACAGCAGTAATCCATCAACAAATCTGCAGGCAGGGGAATGGAATCATCAAAGTGGTGAGGACAGATTCAGTGGCACCGTGTGCGGTGAATCAGAAGGATCGAAAGCATCTCTTCATTGGCGTGTTTTTTGCCAGAAATATTTGAGGGTCTACTATGTAGAAGGCATGGTGCTGGGCATGGCAGGGGTAGAAAGATTAGTAAGTGACAGTCCAAGACTCTGGAAGCTTTGTATCCAGTGGGCTGGGGTGTCTTGGTGGCTAGTAAAAGACTGGTAACCAGAATAATAGCCCCATAGTCTGTACTCCGCACAGTTGCATTTAAGTAAACACTAGCTGGATGACTCTATGGGATATGGACAACAGAGCCAGTCCCTGGGGTCTCTGGAAGAATGACAAAAGGTATCATAATATTGCTCAGAATCCTTTGCTCCCCCGGCCTTTCCTCCTGCTCTTACTCTCTTGGAGCCACCCTAAAAAGTCTAGGCTCCTCCCTCTAATCTCTCCAGCTCCTTTCTTCCCATCTGGCTGCCTGAGTTCCAGTCTATTGCTTTTTTCGCTCACTCTGCCATCTCTGCTTCATTTTTCCCCTCCTATATAATAGTTTTCTTCCTTTCCTGTGCAAACTACTGCTAGATGATGTGTTGCTACTCCCAAATATTTACCCCTTTCTTCCCATTTTCTTGATCAGCATAACCAGAGCCTCAGAAGTCCAGCATGCACTCGAGAACTGTCCTTGGGGTAATGGAGTTGAGTAGAGGGAAAAAGGCTGTGAATACTTTTGCATGGGTAATTTTAGTTTACTACTATCAATTTTAATCCTTTTCACAAGTATTCAAAGATTGGCAATACTGTACAAAACCAAATGTGATAATGTGATATAATTAGGAATTCTTTATCTTCTTAATATGGAGCCTTTATTTTTGGATTTGCTTTGAACTGCTGTAAATTGCTTTTAAGTATTATGTGATCAAGTTAGTTGTTTGACACTTTTTATGAAGAATATTGAAAAGCAGTGTCTAAAATACTTCCATATAAAAGACTGTCATGATGTTGTTTTAAAGTAGCTCTTCCTTTTCCTTTCTTTTCTTCTTGGTAATTGTATTTTCTTTGTCTTCAAAGAGCCTCTTATAATCCCTGTTGATTTTAGTGGTTCCTAACAGTGACTTGTAGCAGAGTAACCTTGAGTTTCTGCCATGAATTCTGCCAATATACTGCTTCAGGGTTTGTGCTGAAGCTTTAGAGTTCAGGGTGATTCTATCTTTTCTTTATGGGAATTAGTAATTAAAAAATAAATAAATAAAAAGGAAAGGAATCCTAGAGGACATTGGGAAGAAGCATCGAGGCTCCTAAGCTCTTGGTATTTGTAATGGGATAGATTGCCTTAAAGGTAGAAACAAACAAAAAGTTTGCTATTTTGCGGACTTTATCCCCCTTAATAGTATTTTCCTCATAATCATCTAGCTGGAATTCAGCAATTTATTTATTTATTCATTTAGACATAGTCTTACTTGTTGCCCTCGCTAGAGTGCTATGGTGTCACAGCTCACAGCAACCTCAAACTCTTGGGCTCAAGCAATTCTCTTGTCTCAGCCTCCTGAGTAGCTGGGACTACAGGTGCCCACCACAACACCCGGCTATTTTCAGAGATGGAGTCTCACTCTGGCTCAGGCTGGTCTCGAATCTGTGAGCTCCGGCAATTCAACTGTCTTGGCCTCCCAGAGTGCTAGGATTACAGGCGTGAGCCACTGCACCTGGCCACTCAGCACTTTATTTTTATTAAATAATCAGCTAGTAATAGCTTATTTGTTTTATTATTTGCAATTTCTGACATTTCAACTTTGCTACATCTCTTTAAAGTAGGAAAGGCAGGGATTGCTCTTTCTTGCTTCTTATAATATATATTTTTGTTTTTTCTAGTAGTTAATAAATACACCAAGCACAACATTAAACCAAGCAGTAGAGAGGGGTACAGAAGAGAAATAAGCTGGGTCAGGGGACATTCTTAGGAAGAAAATGTCCATAGTGGAAGCCAAGTAGGTGGAGATATTTTAGGTGGGTCTTGAAGAAAGAGTGGGATTTTAACAGGAAGGGCTAGTAGGGATGGAGGTGGGGTTGGGACTTCTCCAAGCAGAGGAAACAGGGACAGAGGGGCATGGACGTGGAGGGACATGGGCACGGAGCCTGGGGCGTATCTTCAGTGACCCTGGGAAGCTGGTAGCTTGGGGTCAACAGAGAGGGCTGGGAGGGTGCAGGAAAAGGAGAGAGAGAGAGATGAAGGCTTCTGAGCAGGAGCGAGACCAGGGCTTCATGACAGGAGAAGGGGGATGGATGAGGAGACTAATGTAATTAAGAAGTCTCGCGTCAGGAGGGCTTGCACAGGGAGAATGGTGTTGAGACCAGAAGCGAGGCCAAAGGTGTCTGAGATATTTGGGCACTGGCATCCTCAAACCATCATAACTGGCTGGCAGGAGGCTGGCAAGGAGAGGGCGACTTCACAGATGGAGCTGGGGCCTGGAGGAATTCAGGACATGAACTGGTGTGAGCAGAGCAGAGCGCAGCAAGTATGGTCTCTCCGCTGTGCTGAAGACGCAGAGGCCCTGGGCTTAGAATCAGTTGGAGAATCTGTTGGAGAACCACAGAAATCTGTGGAGCACAGTTGGGGGCATAGCCTGTTTCCAGTTTCCATTTCTAGATACCCAGAGAGCCTAGAGTGCTGGATGTGGGCTGAAGTCTGCCACTTGTCCTTGGGTGCCATTGGGTGAGGCTGAAGAGCAAAGCCAGGGACCACGTCACCTGGGAAATCTGCCCATTGAGTCACCCAGCTGAAGAGGTGGGCTGAGAGGGGGACGTCAGAGGAGAATCAACAGGACTGATGGCAGGACAGCCAAGTGGGGGGATGCTTTGGATGGGGTGGAGAGGTGGAGACTGGGATCCTAAGTCCCGGGACCTCGTGGACCAAGGTCTTACACACAGGTGGGGTGTAGTATGTCAAGGCCCAGGGCATTGGGAGTTAGAGGAGTGCGGCTCTATACCAGGAGAAAGGGGCTTTTTTCTCACCTGTTGTCTGACCGTTCTCCGTGCTCGTGCCACTCCCGTGAGTCTGAGAGGGAACAAGTGAGGGAAGTGAGGTTTCCTGTCTCTGCACACATAGCTTTCTATTATGCACCTTCCTAGGTCCAAAGGGGAGAACGCTTCTCATGGTACTCATCGTTCTCTTTAAGTAGGGCAGGTGCTGTAGTATTTTACACGGGTTTTTGAGAGCAAACTCATTTTTGGCTATAGCTGTATTATAAAAGCGATTTTCTAAATGGGTTATCTGGGGCTGATTTGCAAATATATGAAAGTCATGGCAACAAATAGAAGTTATAAAATTTATGAAAAGAGCCACAGCACTTTTTCTTTCCCTGTAAAGATGCTCGTAATCCCTTAGAAGCCACAAATGATTCAAATTACTGACTGTAAAAGATTAAATCCACCCACCACAAAATGAAAACTCACATTTACGGTTCTGCTAAATCGTTTTCTTCTCTCTCTCTCTCTCTTTCTTCTCTTTTTTATAGACAAAACTCTGACTACTGTAGAAAGAAAGGTCATGATTCATGATCGAAAGCGGAATAATGGAGAGGAAATAAACAAGGCAAAATAGAGGTGGAAACAGAACGAAATCATTTGCCAAGACTGCAGACTGGAATGCGGCTTCTTTCTTGGGATGGCTAAGACATGACAAACAGGGCAATCTGTTGTACAAAGTTATCTTATGGGGGAGCTTGTGACCGCTCCTTTTCCCTGTGAATCAGTGCTGTTGTGTGTTCTCAGTTTAAGACAGCCAGATCATCTCAGCAGTTAGCACACTAGCAGAACTGAGTTCCAGAAAGGAAGCAGTTTCTGGTGCTTTGCATATGTCCAAATCCACACAAGTAGAAGAAGGTTCCAGTGCACACTTCTCATGCTTCCGAGTTTAGGCATTGTGGTGACTATTCAGGAATCATTCATGAGACAGAATGTATTTTCTGGTATGACAGAAGGGTTTTCCCAAGCAAACTGCGGTAAGCATAGTGTTGAATATGTTGCATGTCCATGTTAGAAAACAGAATCCAGTCATCAGCTAATATAAAAGATTCCCCAGAGCAGTGTTTATTTCATGCTTCTGTCAAAGAGTTTGGCTTTTTGCAGGGTCCTTGTGACTCCCCTCCAATGTACTTTCTCTGTTAACTCACTTACTGTCATGGTGTTACTCAGGCACAGATCTCAGGATGGAGAGAAGCATAAACCCCGGGAAGCTCTTTCTTGGGTCCTGAGAGATGAGGGGGATTCCTTCTGTGAGGGTTTCTCCCTGGATGAAGTGCCAGTGCTACGTAATTGCATTGTAATTAACACAATTATGGGCATGTT
The DNA here is from genome assembly GCA_963574355.1 of Loris lydekkerianus. Lineage (NCBI taxonomy): Eukaryota > Metazoa > Chordata > Mammalia > Primates > Lorisidae > Loris > Loris lydekkerianus. Next base: position 16,525 of record CAUYPK010159242.1, on the reverse strand, counting down.
TTTGAATCTCGGTCTACACAAGGGTGCGACAGGCCCAGAGGCTAGTCCATAACCATGTGTTATGTGGAAGATGTGTCAGAATAATGGGTTTTCCCTGAAAGGCTGTGATGCTTCTGGAGATGTAGCATAAACACGTTCCTTCCTGTTGAGCAGCAGCATATTAAACTGAATTGTGTGAATTGGAGGTCACCTGGACTGCTTTTGGGAAATGCTCCAGAATGCTATTCTGTTTCTAGAGAATTCTTTTTTGTGTTTTCTGGATTTTTTTTTTTTTTTTTTTCCTTGAGACAGAGTCTCACCATGTCACCCTTGATAGAGTGCTGTGGCATCACAGCTCACAGTAATCTCAAACTCTTGGGCTCAAGTTATTCTCTTGCCTCAGCTTCCCAAGTAGCTGGGACTACAGGCACCAGCCACAATGCCTGGCTATTTTTTTTTGTTGCAGTTGTCATAGTTGGTTAGCTGCCCTGGGCCAGGTTCGAACCCACCAAGTTCAGTGTATGTGGCTGGCATCGTAACCACTGTGCTACGGGCGCTGAGCCATGTTCTCTGTATCTTAAGTCAAATGTGTGCCTGGGCAGTTCTGTCCCCTGACCTTCCCAACCCCCAGGGTAGATGTTAAGGGGACGTAAGGAAATAGAATATGTCTATTTCGGGGTAGTATTGTTTTCAAATGGTACTATGTGATAAGTATGAGCTAAGGAGACAGAAAGACGCTAGATCAGAAGAGTACCTATATCTACAAGGGGAAAATGAATGTAAACTTTTACTCGATAGGTGAGAACTGAAAGAGAACGTATTAGTTTCCTATAATAAAGAAAGCTGTCCTCTCACAGGATAAAGTGGAATTCCAACGTGGATTGTGGACTTCTTCCAATTTTCATTGACATTGCTTCTTACCAGATACTGGGAAAGGCTACCTTTCCTGAAAGGGGAGGTGGGTACTGTCCTTTCAGAGCAACCTTGTATAAACTCATGATCTGCAGATTTGCTAAAGTGACTGTATATACTTATATTCATAATTTAAATGATTATTTATGGTCAGATACATATTGTTAAACTTGAAAATGTTTTATTACATTACATCAAATAAAGTTTATTTGTAGCTGAAATAAAGCAACTTAAGTAAAGATTTTTAATTAAAGGTCTTATGTCATACATATTGCTATATGCAGAATGGCAAAAGGGAGAACTTCATATGTTTGCTAAAATCCTAACACATAGCTAAGACAGTTCTGTAAGTAATTACATTACATTTCATTGCAATGATTCATCCACTTAGTAAACTTTGGTTTTTTTTTTTTTTTTTTGAACAAGGACTGTTCATTACTTGAGTTGATTAGTGAGTATTGGTTAGGCTCTTGCTACATTCAGCACTGTAGGCATTGAGAGCACAAATATGGGTGCGATTCTCACTTGGAAGGAGGTTGCCATCGGTTATAAGGCAGACATATCCCTGATTGTCACTGTTTAGAACAGTAAGTGCTATAGGAGATTTCAGGGAGTGGAATTTTTCTTTCTTCTAGTGTAAGACAGGGAGTTGGATTGATTTAGGTTTTCAAATGTGTTTATTTTTTTATTAGAAGCTTTGTTATTCAAATTGTTTCTTCTTTACTCCATCTGACTTGAAAACTCGATTATTGAACCCTCTGCTTCATTCTGGGTACAGAGGCTGGACCTGCTATATATGTACACTGTGCTTTAAATATATGGCAACCAAATAAAATGGAAAGGTAGTGATTGAAAGGGAATGAGAAAAACAAAAAGTATTATTTCATATATGTCAAAATTTGTTTATGCCGAAAGTACAACTTTTATTTTAACTAAGAATTGGGAAAATCACAGAAACAAACATTTTATATATTTTATGACTGTTCAAGCAAGAATGACTATTATGACTAATCTCTCTTCTCATGCTAGGGTTTCAGCTGTCATCTTCTGGCAAGGCTGAATATTGGGAAACCATGCTTGGAAAGTAAATTACTTATAAGAGATAACCAAATCACTGTTGCCTTAGTGTTTAATTTTATTCTATAAATATTAAAAAGGTAGCTTTCAGAGTTCCTAGGTTTTCTAGAAACTGTTCCATAGCTCAAAACATTTACCATGATGTCATGTGCTTGAGATGCTTATATATGTATTTGAAAATCAGATTCTAATGCAGTTTCATTAGATTCATTGATCGTAGGCATGAGATCAACAATATGAATAGAAAATGCAGGCTAGTTCTCAAATAGTTTATGCTGATAATTGTCTAAATTAACCATCTGGAGATAGCAGGAATTTTCCTTTCAGTGTTTTGATTGTTGACTGAGTTTTCAAGTTAATGGATATAAATGTTTACAAATCTTGAATTTTTTTAAAGCAGCCTATATGCCTTCTCATCTCCAGACCTCCACAAAAGGCTCTCCCCCATGGTCTGGAATATTTTTCCTGCTCTTAATAATGTATTTGATGTATGTCTTCAGCATTGCCCAGTAATTCTTCAAGGGCGGGGGCTGTGTTCTGTTTTCCTCAATAGTATGCCCATTCCTTGGCATTGTGCTAAAAAAAAAAAAAAAAAAAAAAAAAATATATATATATATATATATATATATATGTGTATCATAGATAATGTCATATATATATATATACATGCACACAGTTATATATATGGTCATAGATAATGTCTTAATGGGAAGGAAAGAAGGAGGGAGGGACTGAGTTGCCTGGCACCTAAATTTTTGTGTATGGGGAAATGGCATGCCCAGCGAAGGGGGAGAGGGAAGTAGAATTAAGCCCTTCCTTGGGCTCCTTAGGGCAGGCCCTTCACTATGCAGAGCTGCTTCTTTTACATGAGTTAGTCCTATCAGGAGAGCAACCTTTTCTTAATTTTCTGCACTGGTGGAGCAGAGATGTGTATGTGCTATGGCCCATATGTTGAGACTTGTTTATCTACAGCTAGCCAGATGGTCTATAACAGCACACAAAGAAGCCATTTGGAAATTTTTGGAGGGTCAGTGCATTCTGAAAACATTCATGATAAAGCATATTGTGATGTTTGCTTACTCTAAGCTCACAGGGAGGAACACCTTGTTAGATACCATGTGTGAAACATGTAGACTTTGAGAACAAACTCAGAGGTTCTAGTTCCCAGAGACAGAAGTTTACTTAATGGGATCACTCTTGAAACTTGTTTTGCTAACACATTATTTGGAGAAGAAATGTAATTATTTTTTTTCCTGAGACAGGGTCTCAACTCTTCTGCCCAGGATAGGGTGTAGTGGCATCAGCCTAGCTCACTGCAACCTCAAACTCCTGGGCTCAAGCACTCCTCCTATTGCAGCTTCTCAAGTAGCTGGAACCATAGGAGTCCATCCCCATTCTCAGCTAATTTTTCTATTTTTTCGCAGAAACAGGGTCTTATTCTTGTTCAGGCTGGTCTCAAACTCCTGACTTCAGGTGATCTTCCTGCTTCACCCTCCCTAAGTGCTAATATTACAAGTGTGAGCCACTGCATCTGCTAGAACATAATCTCTTAACTGAAAATACTTTGTTTTTTTAAGTTCCTGCTCAGTTAAATATATATATTTTTAAACCTGCTGTTCAGTACAGGCTAACAGAGATAGGATGTGATTATCTATAAAAATATAAAAGTAAAATTTACTGTGGCTAATGTGAAACAGAAAGTGAGAGAGGTCGGCAAGTATTGGAAATAGATTTGCAGATCACAGTTATGTTGAGTTTCTGGCACTTAAAAGTGAGATGAAGGAATTAGCACCTGTGCTAGTGGTGGGGAAAGAAGCGATAATCCAAAAAAGCAGATAGTAAGAAAAATCTGGAATTTATTTTGATTTGTATTAAGTAATATTTATGGTGCCAGATTACCTTCCTTCCTTCCTTCCCTCCCTCCCTTTCACTCTGTTGCCACATGCTATGGCATCTAGTCACAGCAACCTCAAACTCCTGGGTTCAAGTGATCCTCTGCCTCAGCCTCCTGGGTTGCTAAAATTACCTTCTAATTACATTTTGATTAGGTCATTAGTAAAATGCTCTTTATTCTTTAAACCCACGTAGTCTAATAGTAGGTGGGGGTGGTTCAGAACTATAAGGAGAGGCAGCAGAAAGCTGTAACATGAAAGTTTGTCATAGATAATTTACAGAGTGAATAATCCACTTGTAGGAAAAAGAGGTAAAACTGTATCCACAGAGCTCAAGAGTCTCATTGTTGATCTAATACAATGTTTTGCAAGTAAGAAAATGCTAGACCAGAGCCACATTTTGTCTCAGTTTGTTTAAAAGTGTATGGTAGAGAGCAATGCTTTGCTCTATACCTTTGGTGAAGAAATCTTTTTTAAAAAAAATCTGTCACATAGCTGTGTATTTAAAAAATATAATAGAAATTATAAGAAAAATGAAGTGAAAAAATATACAAATGATAAGTCCAGTTTTTCATACTAGGTTTGACAGATATAAAATTACATTTTAGTACATGTGATCAAAACAAAAATAACATGGAGAAAAAGAAAAGACACAAACCTGACCATTGTTCATTACTCAGTTTGGGAGAATCTCCCAGTTACCCAGGTCAGAAGTTATGGTAGCATAATCACTGCACGTGCAGGACACTAAGTTTGCAAGGCTCATTCTACAGTACACTGTGGTGCATGCCGTATGGGGAGAGCACCCAGGTAGGAAGGGTGAGGGCCCATGAGGAACAGCCTACCCCTGAGGACTACACCTGGAGTCGTCCCAGTGCAGGGAACCTACTTCAACCAGTGTTCCTAAATAGTAGTGAATCAGAACCTTTAAGCTACTGGAACTTCCTTACCCTGTGTTTTTCCTCTTTAGTTTTTTATAATTAAATTGAATCCATGATGCTGTCCTGAATGCCTTGAAAGGTATTTAATTTTTAAATGCGTACGTTAAAAATATTGTTCTTAAAATAAGGTGAAGAAGAAGACAGAATTTGGACAAAGTGTCACCAACAGTTTCATTATAAGATTGTGATAGTAGAAAGATTACTCAAGAAACCATAACAACTTATATTTTAAACCCAGTGTTTTTCAAACTTTGCTGTGAATGAGAATGATCTTGAAAGCTTACTCAACATGAAGATTCCTGGACCTTGTTTCAAGAGATTCTGATAGGATAAGTGCCAGACTGGGATGGAGAGTGAAGAGCTTTTCATCCTCCTTGCAGGTGACGTGCTACATAGCTAGTCTGGGTCCCAAATGATGAGAATTTATCTTTCTTCATATACTGACAAGTTATATTATCTAGCCAGTTCTGTGTGCTATTAGTGTGGAAAAACATGCTTAATGGGAAATAATATCCAATTTTTTTTTGTATGTGGTTATAGAATCAATCCTGTCAAAGAAATATGCAACTTGCTCACAAAGCTCTTTCTTACATGCCCTTCAGTACTCAGTGCTTACTGTTGGTAATAAAATTCTAGCAAGCTTGTGGAGGAAAATAGTTCACAGATCACCTTAGAGAGTTTGAAAATATGATATTTAAGGACATACATATGCTTAGGTTTAAGTGACTTCTGTTTTTTTACGGTTCCTTTCTAATTTGGTCTTGGGGTCTCTCTATCAAGAGTGGCCATAGGCCAAAATAGCCACTGTCAAGGGGAACGTGGAAAGAGGCTGGGTGTGTTGCTCAGGTGAGACACAATGCAGTGAGGCAGTGAGACCAAAATGCATGAAAGAGAAGACATTATTACTCACAGGTCCCGAGAGGTTAGGGCTGTCAACAGGGGCCCGGCTGGAAGTCTGAAGGTAGCAGAAGCTTTACAGGACCTCAGTGGGCATCGTCTGATCCTTTGAGGGTGCGTCAATGAAACAAAGAAGACTGGGAAAGAAGAATTTGCTCTCTGCCTGACTGTTGGAGCTGGGCTATTGTGCCTCTCCTGCCCTGGAAATAGGACCATCAGCTTTCTAGTTCCCAGGCCTTTGGACTCCTCCCGAGCTATACCACTGGCTTTTCTGGATCTCCAGGTTGCAGACAGTAGATCATGGGACTTCTCAGCCTCCACATTTATGTGAGCCAATTCCTCAGAGTAAGTCTCTCAATGTCCCCAGCCCTTCAAGCCCCAGGACGTGTGTGTGTGTGTGTGTGTGTGTGTGTGTGTGTGTTTTCCTATTGATACAACTCCTATTGGTTCTGTTTCTCTGGAGGACCCTAATACATTTCTAACTGCTATTGCCCTCTAACGTGTACCATTCTATATTTTCTTCATTAAAGTTTATCTGTTCTGTGTCCCATACTTCTGCTGTCTCTTAACAGTCAGCCAATTAACCAAATGCATTTATTTATTCAGGGGCAATATTCTCTCCTCACATGGCACACAGTTACCTCAAGGGAAGCAACTTCTTGGACCAATATCAAATCCCAAGAGTGCTGATGGAGACTTGAGTGTGACAGGGTGTTGTGTCCACCATGTGTGCTTCCTTCCCTGACTAGGATTCTGTAAACCCTGGAGTAGTTGAATTACTTTACAGTCCTCCCAGGGGCCTGCTGTTATCCAAACTCGTCTATGTGACTTCGGCCAGGTCTCCTTCTTGCCAACATTAGAGCAGAGAACTGAGGGAATTCCCCAGCTTTTTAAAGCAAAAGGAATGAGGGTAATTAGGTAACAGCTGAGATTTGTCAGGAGGACTTGGCCAGTTGCCTTCAGTCCTGGGCTTTGTGGAGATCTGCCTCTGAGAGACAGCACCTGCTACTCTCCCAGCCCCAAAGAGCAGTTGCAGTGAAGACGCCTTCGTGTCATCCTCATCCTTCCAGCAACTTTATTGTCAATGGCGCTGCAGGAAATATTAGAATATATGTGGGAGGGGGAGGATAAAATTAATACTTGAAACTGTTTCTGGGTACATGAATCAGAGATTATTTTTCATACTGCTCATTCCCTTGGCTGTTACAAATTTAATTTCAGCAAGCTTTTAAATATTGGCTTTTAACTTATCTTCAAAAAATAATAGATTTACTTAATTAAATCAATTAAGGGAAAATTTGGCTTAGTTCCCATTCATCCATTTGTATCATGCAGAGCACAGGGTTTTGGATGAAAAACACTTCTTAAATATTATAACGTGAATTCTAGTGGGGCATGTAGTTTCACAGCAAAATTGTCCAATAAAGACTGAGATAAAATGTTTTTATTTCCATTTTGCCACAGCAAATATAAAAAGAATACTAATGTATTTAATTCCTCTACCATTGGTGACTGCACTTGAGGGAAAAAAATGTATGTTTTCTTTAAAAGAAATCATAACCAGAATTTTAGAATGATCTTATTGCACAAATTAGAACTCATGAAAGAACACAGCAGAGCTATTAAATTTGATCTTAGCAGTAAATGGAAAAGGATGAAGTGTACTAGGACCCATTCATCTCTTTTGTTACCATTTTGTCATATTTACTTAAGATCTTTTTTGGTAAAATAATTTTAAATATGCAGTCAAGGCCCCTTATTAGAACTGTGTGACCTTGGACAAATTCATTAATCTTTCTGTTTCTGGGCTTCTGTTACTCCCTTTGCAAAATGGTGTTAATACTCTCTGGTGCCTTTTAAGGTTGTGGAGAGGATTCAATGCACAAAAATGTAAAGAACAGAAAGAGGCCTGTGTGCTCACTGGTGCCCAGCTGAGGCCTGCTGCCACTGTTTTTATTTCTCAGATTCATGGTGTTCCCTTCTACTCACAGAGGCCAGGGACTTTGCTGAAGTCACTGTGTCCACCCTTCTAATCAAGGCTTGAATGCTGTTAACATGTATTATTTATGTCTTTCAAAGCTCTCCATAACTGTGTCAATCTTACCCATACTTCCATGCTGTGTGCATCTTTCTGCAACATGCTATTTTCTCAGAGCTAAATTTTTTGAGATCTTTCTATTGGGAAATATAGATCAAGTTCATCCATTTAAATTCCACTGTAATATTCAGTTAATTGAATTATTATAATTATGTTGCAATTCATTCATCCATTTTCCCTCTCATAGGCACTTATTTTCAATCTTTTTGTGATTGTAAAAAATGCTATTATGGGCATCTATGGACGAGCCACTCTTCTTACATTAGCCAGAGGTGCTTCCATGTAGAGCTTCCTAACCCTTTTCACTTGTGGTTCCCGTTAGATATCACTGTGTCTCTAAATCCGGACTGTCCGAGGGCTAATAAGGTCAACATGTGTGGCACAACAGCGACTCAGGTGCCCGTTTAACGCAGACTTGTTGACTAGCCTTCAAGTTAGGGTAAATGCAACAATCAGCTCCCTCACACGTACTTACACGCACACACACAAACACACATATGCACAAGAGCTCCTGCCTCCTTGCATGCATGCACACACAGGCATGGAGACTCTCCTGCTACAGATGGTTGTTAAAGCATTCAGTGCCCAGAGCCTAAAATTGATATGACTTACAAGCCACATACGAGTTCCTGCTTCCTCACTCACCGTCTTGCTTTCCAGTACTTATATTGAAAAAATTATTTTTGAATTTAACTGAGTGTCACACGTGCATGCTTGTGTGAGTTTGCTAAATTCAACAATCCTAGTGGAATTAGAGATGGTACTTTGACTCACGATAGGACGATCTGAATTCAGGTACATTGTGGAGGAGGGTGGTAGGATGGTTTTTGTTGAATGATCTCTCCAGTTCCTTTGCCTAATTGTCAAAGAACATATCGCTCCTGAGGAGAGTCCTCTGAAAGCAAAACAGGCAAGAAATATAGAGGGCATGAATGTCTATTTCACTGGGACAATGAATTTATGACAATGCCTTGGTCTTCAGCCATATAAGAATACTCAGGAGTTGTAAAAAGTGTGCCGGGGAAATAGCAGTCTGTTGAGAAGCCCATTGTGAATTTCTCATTCTGAGAAAGTAGAGTCAGGAGTCTACTTTTACTCACTGGGTTCTGTCTTGGCACACTTGTTTATTTGCAGATTTAAAGGTGAGGAGAGGTAAAAACAGCATTATACTTTCAAGTAAACATATCAGAAATAAGTTAGTGTTTTATATTTTCTTGATCACTTATTCAGACTTGTAGAAGAAATATTTTCATTACCTTAGCCAAGATGATTGGACACTATAAAGCCATATAAAGCAAGCTTTTGAAGGAAAATAGTTCACAGATCACCTTAGAGAGTTTGCAAATATGATATTGAAAGACATATGGGGCGGCGCCTGTGGCTCAGTGAGTAGGGTGCTGGCCCCTTATACTGAGAGTGGCGGTTTCAAACCTGGCCAAACTGTAGCAAAAAATAGCCGGACATAGTGGCAGGCACCTGGAGTCCCAGCTACTTGGAGGCTGAGGCAAGAAAATTGCCTAAGCCCAAGAGCTAGAGGTTGCTGTGAGCTGTGACGCCACGGCACTGTACTGAGGGTGACAAAGTGAGACTCTGTCTCTTAAAAATAAATAAATAAATAAATACATAAATAACAAAATTAAAAAAAAAAAAAAAGATATATGTATGCTTAGGTTTAGGTGACTTCTGTTGTTACAGTTCCTTTCTAATTTGGTCTTGGGGTCTCTGTATCAAGAGTGGCCATAAGCCAAAAGAGCCACTCTCAAGGGGAAATTGGAAAGAGGCGGGTGTGTTGGTGAAGTGAGACATAAGGCATGAAATAGTGAGGCATAATGCATGAAAGAGAAGACATTATTACACGTCCCAAGAGGTTAGGGCTGGGCTGTCAACAGGGGCCTGTTTGGAAGTCTGAAGGTAACAGGGAGCTTTACAGGATCTTAGTGGACATCGTCTGATCCATAGAGGGCTTCAATGAAACAAACAAACAAAGAAGATTGGGAAGGAAGAATTTGCTCTCTGCCTGACTGTTGGAGATGGGATATTGTGCTTCTGCCCTGGAAATAGGACCGTCAGCTTTCTAGTTCCCAGGCCTTTGGACTCTTACTGATCTATACCACTGGCTTTTCTTTGATCTCCAGGTTGCAGATAGTAGATCATGGGACTTCTCAGCCTTCACATTTATGTGAACCATTTTATCTGGACTCAAGTTTTATGCACTTAATTATTTTGTTGGTAAGCTTTACACTGTTAGTGCCTTCCTTCCTTTTATTTTTGTTGTTATTATAATTTACAGTGAGCCCTGTTCCATTTTAGCAGTAAGCAATATTCATCTCTAGATATGAAACTAAATGTTAAAAAAAACACTGTCACATTAATTTCATTATAAAATGCATTTCCAATAAATTTTATATGTAGACATTTAATACTTATCAAACTTCATAATACATTTAGCTTTTGATCAATAGTTATTTAGTTAATAAAAATTAGTTAAATAAAAATTAGTAATATTTAAATTACTATTTAAAATAGTAATGATAATTTTTTTAGATCAAGAAAAAAATTTTAACCCACAGTCTTGAAGTCACAAGAAAATATTTTTGCTGTTTTTCACTATATACACATTTGTGTAACAGCAATATGATAGGTGATCAATAAAAGACATTCAAGACATTAAGGTAAAGTTCAACAGCAAAGTGGAATAGAAAAATAACTCAAAAAAAAAAAAGGTAAAATTTCCAAATGTTAGTGAAAAGCTGTTTGTTTTTCAAAAAAATACATGGTAATGGTTGTCTGATGCCATTTTTGAAAAGATTTAAAAGGATGACATCATGGTTTTATTTTTAAAATGTCAGTATTTTTAACAGTTGTAAAACTACATCTTTTGCAAGTATTTAAATTTATGATTAAAAAACTTACATATCTATTTAAAAATGTGCAAGTGGCTGCATAGTTTTCCAAAATTATTTTATGGAGTACATGTGCAAGAAATTTAGATTCCCAACAGCTTTATAGTAGGCTCAAAATGGAATTGCTATGTAGGAGGGTATGTATGTCTTTAACTAGATTTTACCAAATTCTAAGTGGTTGCCCCATTTTACACTCCCACAGCAGTGTATGAGAATTCTCTTATTTTCACATTTTCTCAAATGCTTAGTGTTGTCAACTTTTAAGTTTTTGCCTGTCTGAAGAATATAAAATGCTGTCACTATGTGGGTTTAAGTTTTACTTTCCTGATTACTAGTGAGGAAGAATGTTTCATGTGTTTATTAGTCATTTGGTTTCTTTTTATGAATTGCCAGCTCATATCTTTATCTGTTTTTCAATTGATTAATGCACGTATTGGTAATGTAGGGGACTAGTTTTCATAGCATGTTGAATTTTAAAGCTTATTTTGGAGAAAACATCTTTAAATTCTTTACTCTTCTAATTCTCAACCTAGTCCTTAGTTAGCCAAAAATATTTTCCTTAACAAGGCATTCTTATTTTTGTTCTGTTCCCAGAGGGGTTCCTCTTTAGAAATTAATTGCTGATTTTCAGTTCCATGTAAGGCATCAGACCATCTGGACACTTCTGACACCATCATGAGAACTACATATTTTTACATGGCTACATATAAAATAACTAGATATAAGTAAATGAAAATATTAAATAAAAGCAACTTGCCACTTTACTAAAAATCTGGGGTCATGTTGATTAGTGTAGTAAGATTTAATATTTTAAAACCTGATATTGTTTAGAAAGAGGGTTCCCCCTTTACCTGAAATACAACAATCCCTGACGTCAGAGGAAATTGGCTGGGGAATGGTCACAAGTTGAGACGTTGCAATAGACTTGGGTTATGGAATGGGCTGCACCTCCTGGAGGATGCAGGAAATGTTCATAATTTCCCTCCCCACAATTCTTTCCACTTAGCTCATCAGATCTCCTGTCTTAGCCCCCATATAACATCCTAGGCAAAGCCCCATTTTTTTTAGTCATGTTCAGAGATGCAAAAATTTTCTCTCAGTGATTAAGATTCTTTTTAAAGTATTAAAAGATCTGCTATGATATAGATTAAAACTTTAATTCCAAAGCCACTTTATTCTCTGCTTGAGTTCTGTAACTCAGGGGCCTTTGGTAGGAAAGAGGGTGTGGTCTCTTGTTTCACACCCTGGCCCTTTCTCTTTTCCTCCCTGTTTAGAAGAGGAGGGAGAATTAGAGAAGAAGGAAGAAAGACACAAGGAAAAGACACAACACGTTTTTCCTTAGACAGTGTCATTTGTGGCTCTCTGATATGGCAGGTATCTGGGTGCTTGGCTGTTTTGTGACTTGTGTTTGAGTTTTGTTGGGTACAAATCTATCCTGGTGTGGGTTCTGTGCTCTGCAGATAAATTCTTCAGAGACCTCCTCAGCTCCTGCCCTAGTGGCCACCCCACAGACTTCTGGTATTCTTCTGCTTCTGGCAGACCATCCTGGGAGCCACTTGTCAAACCCAGCTACTTCTGCAACCTCTTTTTAGACCAGGGGCAATCTCATATATCTTCCATGTTGAGAGTTAGGGGTGTGGGCTCCTCACCCATCTCTCCTTGCTGTGGAGGGTTGCATCAGCCAGCCTCCCACCTTCAGAATTTTCTAAGCCATTGGCACTCAATAAATCAGCAGCATTATATGGAACCTTGTTAGAAATGCAGAGCCTTAGGCTCTGCTGTGGACGACAGACTGAATTAGAATCTGCTTTCACCATGATTCCCAGGTGATTCATGTGTACGTAAAAGTTAAAGAAGCCCTGAGTTAGCCCAGAGGCAGGTGTTGGTCTCTTTATTCGTGTTGACCCTGAAACTCCACGAGACTCATGTAAGGTTCACTCATATTTTCTTGTAGCACCCTTTGGCGTCCATCCCAACATTCTATAACATACTACCATCCAGCTGGGGAACCTATAACAAGAATCTGGAGGGAGTCTCTGTCATTTGGTCTGGAAGGGGAGCACCTTCTTTTCTTTCTCTATGGGTAGAGAGGACAAAATTCAGAATTCTTTCCCCTAACGCCTCAAAGTCACTACTTCCCTGACCTTCTTAACAAACTCCAGTCTTTAGGCAAAAATGGAAGTGGTTGGATAAGTGAAGGGGTTGGAGGATCAGAGAACTAGTTTCTATTCCTCTCCAAGTCCTTTTTTTTTTTTTGGACTGAGTCTCACTATGTTGCCCTTGGTAGAGTGCCATGGCATCACAGCTCACACAAACCTCAAACCCTTGGGCTTATGCAATTCTCTTGCCTCAGCCTCCCAAGTAGCTGGGATTACAGGTGTCCAACACAATGCCCGGCTATTTGTTGTTTTTGTAGTTGTCATTGGGCCAGGTTTGAACCCACTAGCCCCATTGTCTGTGGCCAGCACCCTAATTGCTAAGCTACAGGAACCAACGCCCTTTCCAAGTCTTGATGGAAGCTGTCTGGTGTATCCACAGCTCCTCTCTCCAGAATGTGGGGGCAATATCACATCTTGTCTGTGGTTTGGGGCTTTCTACAATTCCATGATAACTGGAAAAGTTATGTTCCTCTCATCATAGTAAAAAGGATCCTTATATTTTATGAGTATAGCATAGTGAAATGGGATCTAATTTTGGAAGGTCTGTTCATATCATAAAAATACCAAAGTTGATAAGAATAAAAGAAAGATGCAAGTATAATTTATGGGCTATGTTATTCAGACCAACTCTTCTAGTAACAAGAAATAAAATAGCTGGATAAAATTAAAATAGAAAAACATCTCGAGAGCATCTGACAAGATAGTGGGAAGCAGAGAGAGAAACAGACCAGAGTAGGAAGCAGAACCCAAATCTGTTTTTCCTCCAAGGGAATTGCCTGTAGGGCACACCTGGGGTTTGCTTCTGTTGGATGCGGGGTACAGAAATGAAGGGAATCTCCGAAGAAGGTAAGTCTGATAGGAGGCCCTTCCCACATTAAGCTCAGACATCAAAAGGAAGATATCCTGGGGTAAAGACCCTTAACTATACCCATCTCAGCCTGGCCCATGCCTCAGTTCCCATTTCCACCTCTAGGCTCCAGATGAGGTTGCTGTGCGTTGGTGAGAGAGGAGAAAATGGAAATAAATTTTCCTGGGAAGATGGAGCCATAGCCTATTCTAATGCGGATTTGTAGCCTTGATTCACTTTGTCTAGGGAAGCCTAACCCCCAAGTTTCTTAATGTGGTTTGAGGTAATTTAGAGGGAGTTGGTAATGCTTCCAAGTACCTGGAACCATCAAATGCAAATCCTCTCTGGAGAAAGGTTTAGTAAGTCTAGTCTTCAAAGGATTCCCATTAATATTGTTATTAATATTAATAACAATGAACTGTACACAGTGAGAAAATACATAAAGAAATAGGTAAGAATGAGCAGGAAAAACTAACAGTAAACACAGACCCTCAAATTTACAATTGTTAGAATTTTAAGAGATTATAAAGAAGAAATAGAAACAATAACATAAAAGTAAAATATATGAACTTTCATGTATTAGGCATTTAAAGCCAAATATTTGGTGCATGAGATACATTTAATGTCATGTCTTAGTAAAAACTTTTTTTCACTATTGGATGGATACTTATGTTAGTACCTATAATAATTCCCTAGCAAGTGTAGGTATTCTTTTATTGCTTCAAGCATTCTTTTCTTTTTTAAACCTTTTAATGAGGTATACATGTATTTTATATTCAATAAAGTATATACACCATATGAAAAACTCAGTAAAGTTTACAAATGTGCATACCCATGTAACTACTTCCAAATTGAACATTTCCAGCACTACAGCAGGTCACTTACACCTCCACCATTTAGAACCCCCCAAATGTTACAAGTATTCTGACCTATTATCCTGAGTTCCCTTTGCCTGTTTTTCACCTTCAGAGAGAGTCATATAATACCTACTTCTTGTATTCTTCCTTCACTCAGGGTTCATGAAATTCATCCAGGTTTTTGTGTGTAGCACTAGCTTTCTCTTTTTCAAAATTGTCCATATTCCATTGTATGGAGGTACCATAACTTACGCATTTTGTTGTGGGTGGTTGATTGGGTTGTTTTCACTTGGGGCTGTTATGTTTAATGCTGCTATGACTGTTCTTCTGTAGGTCTTTCTGTAAACATGAACCATCAGTTTCTTAGATGGGTACGCTCAGGTGAGGAATTGCTAGGGCATCCAGGGGTCCTCAAACGTTTTAAACAGGGGGCCAGTTCACTGTCCCTCAGACAGTTGGAGGGCCGGACTATAGTTAAAAAAACAAAAACAAAAAAAAAACTATGAACAAATTCCTATGCACACTGCACATATCTTATTTTGAAGCGAAAAAACAAAATGGGAACAAATACAATCACACCGCCTCAGGTGGCCCGCGGGCCGTAGTTTGAGGACCCCTGCTAGACCATATGTATATATACCTCTAGTGAATACTGCCAGACAGCTTTACAAAGTGGTTAGACTGATTTATATTCCCAGTAGCAATGCATAAGCATCCTTAAAAAACATTTCATTTTCCTTCAAAATTAAGGCCATCTAGTATCATTGCCAATTTGATGCAAATGATTTCTCTAAAATCTTTGAATGGTAAATTATTGGGAAAGGGAAGTTTTCATGGTGACTTCTGCTTTTCTGAGGTTGTCAGCTACCCCTGCAGAGAAAAGCAGAGTCAGGAAATGAAATAATTCTAATTACATTACAGTTACTCATTTAAATTCATGAGCATTATGATACCTGAGGCCCACTTTACCCTGACCTTTCTCTGTTGTTCCAGCTAGTAAATCTCAGTATTGTTTCAGTTTAAATGGAATTGGGTTTCTGATAGTACTAGCCAAGAAAAGGCTGCCTGCTAGAGAACCTGTACTGAGAGGAACATGGAAAGGCTCGTGGTCTTTTGGTTTCTAGTGTCTCAGAGTTTAGATTTTTAAGAGTGAGCATTTTGCTTCACCAGCCCTATTATCTAACATTTTATATATCTGTACCCACCGATTATGATGTGAAGCATGTACATCAAACATTGAACATGTAGACAGTTGGAATTCCTGCGAATATTTGCCTAGGATTGCTCCTGTAGTTAAGTATAGTTTTCTACACCTGCATGATTTTAAGTGGGGACCAAATAATATAAAGATAAATGTATTTCCTTACTTTCCACAACAAAGTTTATTAATCCACTAACAAATGAAAGTAGAAAACCCTCAGGGTGAGATTATTTTTCAGATAAACTCTCATTAAAATACATGGTATTTTTATGTCTCTAATCCTAAAGATTTGTCATACTGAAGAAGTTTATGTTCAAGGGAGGTAGACACCTTTGGCAAATGGAATATCATAGCTAGTCTTTAGGGGACACTACAAACATCCAGGGGAAAGAAGGTAAGTGACAACTACTAAAACTGTGGAACCTGAGGATAATCTAGAGAATAAGAAGGGGACAGCACAGGAGGAGAGAGCCGTCAGAGTGCTCCCAGCATGAATGGTCCATGATGCGTCAAAGCTCTGCCTCTAGGGAGAGGGGAAGGAAGGGAAGTGGGTTGGTAAAGGAACGGTTAGTAGGGGGACCACACCTATGGAGCACATTGCAAGTACAAGTTGGATCTATTAGGTGTAGAACACAAATGTCTTAATGCTGTAATTGGGTAAATGAGGTGAAAGCTATGTTGATTAGTAGGATGTAAGCACTCCAATTTGTACAAATAATCAACACATCAAATCCCATAATAGCATAAATGTATTTATGATCT
>CAUYPK010159240.1:0-26070 GCA_963574355.1 Loris lydekkerianus | reverse complement strand
AAAGAAAAACTGTAAACTAGCAACAACTTTAAAACTTTCAGTAAAGTGCAGAAAACCGTAGCTTAACAGGTAATCAAGCTAAATCACAATCACCGAATCAAATAACCTGTATGACCCGAGTATAAGCTGAGTTCGGGTTTTTCGGCACAAATTTTGTGCCGAAAAAAACTCGGCTTATACTCGAGTATATACGGTAAATAAAATAAAATTAAAAATTTATAAAAAAAACTAACAAAATATGAATACTAAGATGTACAATTTACTAATTTCTTCTTAAAGAATTTTCCCTTTAAGGAAACAATTATGGAGTTGCCTATTATGGGAATTAAATTATCTCCTTAGCTCCTCTTGCTAATTGACCCGAGGTTTTATTGGGGGTAAAGTCTGGAACTGGTGACATGAAGGTTTGTTTTATAGTCACTGAGCCACAGAATCCAAAATTTAACAAGGCATGTGGTCACCTTGGCCCATCATCTTGAATGTGAAATATCTCATTCCTTTATTTTTAAGATAAATTAGAGTCTACAGGCTTTGCTCAGCTAAACCACTTGCCTAGCTTTTAAAGTTAATCGATGTATTATTTGCTTCTATTCTGAATTTGTTTCTCTCTCTTCCTGTTAAGGGGACAAGTGATTTCTATATTTAAATGGCTTCTAGTTGGGTTGGACAAGGCTGTCTGACTGCATGAAGGCTCTTTCCATGACAATGACATGGGCCCATGGAACCTTATGGCCCTCTTCATATGGTCAGCAAATCGTAAGTAATTGGTTTTGTGCTTAAACCAATGATTACTTTTAGGTTCAGTGGAGGTGCTATTGTACTTACAAAATATGGCATTTTCAAGCATTACTGATTTTATAGTAGTTTTTGGTCATTATGTGTTATTTTTGTCTCTGGGTATTAAAAACACAGTTGTATGTAAGTATTCACAAAATCATTTTCTGTTGTTATCAGTCCTCCTCCGAAAAGCACGCTGTAAGCAAATAAAATGATAAGTGCTCTATGTGAAATGCATTTCATTATTTGTCTTATCAATTATGATCCAAGAGTGACACATTTTCAGCCAAAATGGAGCATGCAGGGCACAGAGATTGCAAATATATTAATATGATTATTGGTATGATATGCAGGCCTAAAGTTAATATCTCTAACCTAACATTATTAAGAGGATATATTTAGAGTGGATTTTCAAGTATAATATTGCAGATATAATTCTGGCTAGCTAAAATAATGCCTTTTTTGTGTTTATTTGAGCAAACTACTTGTGGACTCCATCACCACGGTAGGGTCTCTCTTACCTGGATGACCAGAGCTGTCTCTCTGCATGTACCCTCACCCCCTGCATTCCCCCGTATCCCCTTCCACCCATTTACACAGCCTCTATGGGGAGCCCATAAAACTCTACATCAGATCATGTTACTCTTTGGCTCTAAATCCTCCAGTGCTTTTTCTTTGTATTCTGAGGAAGAGCCATTTTTTACAATGGCTTCTGGAACCTTCTGTGCTGTAACCTTCATTCTTCGTTCTGGTCTCATTTCTTGTCTCCTGTAGTCACACTGACCTGTTTCCTAAACACACCAAGCATATCTTGCTTTGAATTTGCAACTTTCTTTGCCTGATATAACCTTTCGTGGGTATTCACCTGATTTCCTAACTCACCTTAGGAGTGATCACCTTAAGCGTGATCCACCATACACAACTCACCTAACTCACTTTAAATCTTTGTTCAGCTACTATTTCTTCAACAAAGCCATTCCCGTCTACTTCATCGGAATGGGACCTGTATACTGCCTTGCTCTCCCACATTTCTCCATCCCTTGCTCTTTTCTTTTTTCATAACACTTACTACCTTTTAATTACATTATTATCTTTGTCCTCCTTGTAGAATATGTAAGATCAGGAATTTTTATTTATGTTTTCCCTCTAGCTTATTTCCTGTGCCTGAAATAGTGTTGGCATGTGGTCAGTACTCAAAAAATAATGGCTGAATGAAGTAAACACATAGAATCCTAAAAGAAGAAGTCTGTTCGTAATAATGTCCACTATCTTTCATTGGCAGTGTCCCAGAATATAATTCTATAAATTCTGAGTGTGATTCTCTCTGGAAAAACATGTCCAATGGGTGTGCCATGAATGAGTATTGTTAACAGCTGTAGAGACTTAAGATGACTCAAAAATAGGGTGTGGCATCAGAGCTTCATCTAAGAGGATGAATAGAGCAGCAACCCGTAACTCCTATCCAGGAGTGGCGGTAGATTTCTGATCTTGGTATAAAAATAACTTTTTCTTTTTTCTTTTGAAACATTCCTCCCTTCAATCCTAGCAATTACAACTCTTCCATAACCAATGCCTTTACTTAATATTCCCCTGTTTTCAATCAGAGTGATACCTGTATGCTAACTCCCTATCTGAACCCTAAACATGGGACATTTGCCTCTATCCCTAAGTAGATAAATGACCTAACCCTAACAATAGGGTTATTTTTCTCTAAAATCAGTAAATCACAAAGAGAACCTTAACAAATTTCTTATATGGGAACCAATGGGTTGTGGTAATTAAGATCAACCAAATGAGAACAAGCAAAGGCTACTTACTCAGAGCTTTCCATAGCAAGGAAGTTAACCACTAGGAATTGTGTTTTGGCAGAGGCTCAATGGCAGAGACTCCAAAGTGGGTAAGCTTTGGAGTAGAAAAAAGAGAAAGTTTAAGGTGTGCTCTGATGGCAGGCTGTTGGCAACGGGAAGCTGGAGGAGACCTAAGTAGAAATGGGGAATTCTATGTGGTTGATTAGGGATACTTATTTGGTTTATCTCTGATTGGTCCTAAGCTGGCAGTAGGGTCAAAATTTAGGGAAGCTGTTAGATATTAATGAAGTCTTAACCATTTCAGCTGATTGTGACAAAGGTCACTGTTTGATATCCTCCTGCTATTTCTGGAGATAGCAGTCTGAGGTCCTACAAGTTTTACACACAGTACTCTGACTTCCTAATTATTATGAATTAGAGGTGAGTTCCCTGAACAGGTTGCTGGTAATTGCAGGCCAGAGGTCTCTTTTGATTTATGGGCTGGCTGTGGTCTACTTGTATATTCATGCTCTTAAGGGTTAATAATCTCGTGTTCTTTACCTGGTGAACTTGGGGAAGAGTGTTGGGTCAGGCGAAGACTATAAACTTGGTTGAAAAGAAAAAAATGCTCATCTCACGAGCTACAAAGCATAGTGAGGCTTGATATCAAAAGTCAGATCTGGTATTTCACCTTCATATCAGAAACTAAGAACTGCCTGGTCAGCCAACATTCTTTCTTGAGATCCAAAACCTTAAATAAAATACAGATATATTTTTAAGTGCTAAATAAGTTGACAATTTATCTATTTTTAAGGCAAGTTTTAATTCCCAGAATCATATTTGGAGGAATTTGTACACTATGTCTGGAGCACACATATTACCTGCTGGTTTTAGAGAGAAAAAGAAAATAAAAGCCTTCAAGAAAGTCCCTAAGGACACTTAACAATTGCTTTTGCATGAAATCGCTTTGCACCTTGTGTGACTCTGTGGGTGTTCCTGTCTGTCTGAAATGGGGCCCCAGGAAAGTTTTTCACAGAACATAATTATAAATGAAAATACATCTGCGATGATCACAAGCATTTCAGCCCATGCACTTGATCTCGCATTACATCTTCTTCAGTAGAAGTCATGGTTTGTTAAAAATACAATATATTTTCTGCTAAAAAATTCATTGCTTCTACAACCAATATTGTGTTTTGTCAAACCCGCTCTTGATTTTCTCATGAATTCACTTAGTACCAGGGACACAGAATAGGAAAGAGAGAACATGATAGAGTGATTACATAAACTCATTGGCTGTGGCAAAAGACCGGAAGGAAGTATAGACACAGAGCCTGTTGTTTCTGGATGAATACTGCAAAGCTGGCAAGTAGCACTTGCTATCTCCCCTGCCCCCACCCCATTTCTATCCTTGAATGATCTGGATCACCCTCACTTTGTGGAAAACCACAACCTCTGAATCCCGGAGCCTTCTCTTCTACTGCCAAATATTATCGATTCTGTAAAATTTCTTTAGCTGTTCTGACTACTCTTCTCAGCTACTGTCCTTTGTGATGATGACACAGCACTGGCTCAAGTGCCAAGCAGGCCTCAGATTTTTTTCCTCCTTCTGGAAACAAAGAAAGGTTCCTGTCATTTGATATCTTTGAAGCAAAAGCAGGAGCTTCAAAGGAGACCCAGGAGAGTCCCAGGGAATGCAGTCTCCAGCTGCTTTCTGAATGAAGCAGTTCATGTCAACTCATTCCAAAACGGTTGGCATCCTCAGCAAAAGGTCCCAGGAAATCTGTATCTGGAGGTGGCATGTCTTAAAGCAAGATTTTGTTGTTGTTGCTTTTAGTCTGTTTGTTGGGAGTGTATGTGTTACTGCGCTGATTCCACAACCATGCCTTTCCACTGTCAAATACTCACAGGGTAAGTGAGATGCCCAACCACGTACAGATGCTCAGACACCCCCCTGGACAGGACATGCCCTGTTATCCCATCTCTGTAGTGACCAACTTCTGATGGGAAGTTTCTGAAACACACGTCTTTAGTTGGTGCCAAGCTCCATTTTTGCTAAGCTGAATCTAAAGGTAATAGTTTTAGGGTTTTTTGTTTGTTTGTTTGTTTTTGTTTTTATTAAGAGTCATTTTACTGTAAGAATTCCCATTCTTCTTCTAAACCAGTTTTTCACATGAATCTCACAGCACGATACCTTTATTCCTACAAAGAATTGTCATTCATTACCCAGTGAAGCCCCTTCTCCTTTAAATGGGTCAAGAAAGGCTTTTCTTTTGACCCTTTAAGCCAACCATAAGCAAGATGCAACTGCAGGGTTTGATTTTAAATTTAATTTGATTAAAACTTCTGATTTTCGTGCAAGCATGGAAGAGCAATGTGTTATATTTTGCCTTTCACTGTGACCTTCATAGTGACGCTTGCCCCTTTGCCTTCTGACTCCCTCTCCATTTCTACCTCAAATAAAAAGGGGCACTACATTGTCAGCACCCCGGGGACTCAACCTTGCTCAGAGAATGTGGCAGAGTGTTCAGGCTGCCAAATTCCTGATGATCAGAGAGGTCTTGCTGAAGACCAATTTAAACTGGAAAGCACATAAGCTTCATTGGGTTATTTCAAAGTTCATGCAGCTTTAGTGCTAATCCTCTTAACATATTAGGCCAAGTGGACCCACATACCATGATGGCAGTGACATGAAAGGCTCTCCAACTTTTATTTACATTTCTCTGCATGGTAGGGTGCAAGTCAATTCATTCTCCTCTCTAGATGCCTCCCTCACCATCATATCCCGCCCCTAGGTGATTCAAATTGTTTGAAGGCCAAACTGCTTAGGCTAACATATTAGAAGATTTTATATAACACTGCTTTCCCAATCCCCTGAAACACTTGCAGTGTGTTAGCTTAGTGATTCCTTTTTAAATTTTTTTTTCCCTTCTTCTGCAAAGGATAACATCTTGGCTGTAGACAAGGTAAGCATTTCCAGTATGAATGTTTAATCAAGATGAAGTCGGTGTGCAGCACGCTGTTTATTTTGCTTCCTAATAAGCCAGAGCTCAGCAATAGTCTTACCACTGCTGTGACTACTAGCAACAGTTTTTCAGATTCATCTATACTCAGAGGATATTTCTTTTAACATTATTCCTCTTATGATAAATTAATTACATAAAGCTTGAAGATTTCAAAGTTGGGAAGAATTGCTACATTAAAAATAGCCTTTAAGAACTTAAAAAAAAAAAAAAACTAAAAAACTACCAAACACCATATGCATGTTCGTATATGACAAAAACCAGGCAAGAAAAAGTGAGCTCTGAGGTTATCTGAGTAGATTTCAGATTCCAAATGGGTCTCAGATGTTGTGGGTACTCCTAGAAAATGAATCCATCATGGTGGAATAAAAATACATGTGTGAGTAAAGAGTTAGAAACCAAAAAAGTAAGAACAGTGAAAAGTATAAAAATACCAGAAAAGGATGAGAGAAATCAAAGGGAAGAGAGGAGAGGTCACGGCCAGAAGCTTCTGTTTCAGGCCTGGCTCAGCTGCAAGCTGGCTGTGTGACCTCGGGCAAGTCACGTTGCCCCTCGGCTGAAATTTATTTTCTTACAAAATATCCAGGTATAACTAGTATGACCCGAAGTTACCTCTTACTTTAAAAACTCTGGATTCTGATGTTGATAAGAAGTCACTGAGGACTTATATCCCAGCATGTATATTTTAGAATCCTCAAAATTACCCCCAAATGTGGGTATTTTTTATTTCCATTTTAAAGTTGTGATAATGATGCTGGAGAATTATCTGCCCAAAGTCATGCAGTTTGTAAACAGCAGAGCTGTGATTCACGGTCAGGTTTGTCTAACTTCAAAGCCTCTTTCTCTATTAACTATGCTATGTTGTACCCTCCTAGCTGGCAAAAAGTCTAGTGCGTTTTGATAACTATGGAGTAGTCACAACCATCTATTTTTCTCTCCTCTTTCCCCTCAGGTACAACAAGGAATACTTGCTTTGTATGTCAAAGCAGGTTGATGCTGGAGAAATAGTGAAATAAAGTCCATATTTGTTCAGAATCGGAAGACATCTTCTGGAGAAAGAAATGGAAAGTGAATGTTGGGGTTACATTTCACTGGCTTAAAAAAACCCGGTCATTTTTAGGCCAGTGGAAAAATCGAAATAAGAATAAGTGGAAAGTCAATTGTTTTAAAACAAATTTAATATCTCATCAAAACAATGAAAGATTCCACATGTCACTGGAAAATCTTCCAGACTCGAGTAGCTACTCTCAAATAGCTGACGTGTAAGAGACTTGGTATTCAGTAGAAACACTGGTATCCAAAGATCACAGGACTGGAGGACCGTCTGACCTATGTCAGAAATGAGGCAATGGAAAGATCCTTGGCCTTGGAATAGATGAGTTCCTGTCACATCATTACAGCACGTGATGGCACAAAGGCAAGCAGGCAGCCAGCCTTCCTGTGTCTTGGCTTTCATGTCTGTAAGATGAGACTAGTCATACGTGAGTCCAAGTTGAAGATTAAGCATGATCCACCATACACAAGCACTTAGCACAGTTAATGGCACATGGTAGAAACTGAAAAATATAATCCATCTTTATTATCCCATTATGTTTTACTCAAATCCTTCATTTCATAGCTGAATTCAATTTGTCCGATGGGGTCAGTGGAAGCAGAAGAGCCATTTGTCATCTTTGTCATGATGATCTTTCAAACGTCGATGGGAGGACGGTGTTCATTTGAGCCTCTAGCACAGCCTCCCCTAATCTAAAACATTTCATGGATTCTCATACACCTCATTTAACTTCTGGACATTGTCCTCTGACTCCTAACCTGTCACTAATTTAGGGATTTAATAAATGTGTGTATGTGGGTATTATAAATATAATAATTGTAACATAAGGTAATTAAGAGCCTGGACTATGGAGTTAGATTGCTAAAGTCAAATCCCATATTCAGCATCTACAATTTCTTCGATCAGGAGAAAACTAGTTAACCTTCTGCGGCTCAGTTTTTTTTTTCTTGTTTTTTTTTTTTTTTTTTGAGACAGAGTCTCACTTTGTCACCCTTGATAGAATGCTGTGATGTCATAGCTCACAGCAACCTGAAACTCTTGGGCTCAAGTGATTCTCTTGTCTTAGCCTCCCTGGTAGCTGGGACTATAGGCACCTGCCACAACGCCCAGCTGTTTTTTGTTTGTTTGTTTAGCAGGCCCCAGGCCTGGTTTGAATTCACCAGCCCTGGACTTGTGGCCAGCACCCTAACCACCGAGCAACAGGTGCCCAGCCAACAACTCAGTTTTTCTGGTTTGTGAAATTAGGGTAATGATAGCACCCAACTCGTTATTGTGAAATAATACCTGGGAAGTAATAACCACTCAATAGTTCTAACCATCATTGTTATTTTATCATATTTAAGAATGACAGCTTTTCACCCAGGAATTTCCTAAGTGTCTGAATATTCTATGCATGTGTTCTTTCGGTTTACCTTCACAACTTCATTTGCATATATGGATATCTGTGGAACATGTGTACGGTTATGTCATGTGTAGTTTAAAATACGTGACATTATTTTATTACACTATGCATTCTTTTCTATTTACCTTTTTATTCATCATTATGTTTTGAGCTTTGCTTTATATACACAAGTGGATCTATTTATTATAACTTTCCTGAGTTCTATATTCATTTATAGGCATGTAACTTCATGTTCTCTCTTTGATATCCATTTAGGTTGCTGCAACCTCTTGCTTTTCCCACCAAAGAAAGCTATGATGAACATCTTTAAATATATTCCTTTGTGTACCACAGTGAAGGTTTCTCAGGGATGTATACTTAGAAACAGGATGACCTAGTTGAAAGCTATAAGTGGTCTCAATTTCCTTCAATGCTAACCAATTGAGCATCTTTTCAAATTCTCTTTTGCTATTTCAGGTTAAACTTATTAGAAATTTCTTGTCATATAACTTGCCTATTTTTCCACTTGGGAAAACCTGGTCTTGCTAGATTGTGGGGAAACCTTATATATCTTAAACATTAACCCTTTGTCAGCTGTACCCATTGAGAAGCAGTGTGGTGTCACCATTATTGGCGTAATACTGAGCCAGACTCCCTTGGTCCAAACACCAGCTCTTCTGCTCACTTGCTTTGTGACACTGTGCAAATTCCTTGACTGGTTCAAGGTTCAGTTTTCTGACCTATAAGGCAGGGTCATAGCAGGAGCCTTCCTCCCAGAGAACCATAGTACTGAATGTGTAAACCACTTAGATGGAGCCTGGTCCAGAGGAAGGCTCAGTTGTTTTATCCTAGACACATTTTATTTGTTGATTCGGCTTTAATTACTTTACCCTACCCTTTGTTTTTTGGGTCAGAGACCACATCTTAGTAATTTTTTTTGTTTCCAAGTGCTTAATAAACTGCTTGGCCTATATAGGAGGTGTCTGTGGGATGTTTACAGAAGGAATGGATGCATGCTTCCCACCTCATCACTCAAGTCCCCTTCTGTCCCCTAAAGGGACACTCGTGTGCCACCTGAAGGACAGGATCCTTCTCTCTGCTGTCTGTGTGATTAAATCCATGAAGGTGCTCTCTCTGGGGACTTATAATTTGGCTTCTGAAATATAGTTCCTATACATTTTAAATTTATCTTCAAGAGAACTAACTGCTTTCCATGTTTTATACTGTCTGCAAACTTAAAACATTTATTCTAAGTTGCATAATGTGGGTTAGTTATGGAAGCTTAGAGGTCCCTGTGGTCTAGGAAAAAAAAGACACCGCTGATCTCTTGGTAAGATATTCTCTGAGTTAGGCCACAAAAGACCTATGTAGAACCCACAATGAATTGTAGATGGATTTAAGATCAGTTACTCCATCCCCGACTTAATGGTCATTGTGCTCAGGTGTTTTTGTACCTTAAAATGTTAGGAATGTTCAGATTATCTCAAGAAGTAAGTGACCTTGAGTTTCAAGTCTCTGAATTCATCTAAGAAAAATGCGTTTCCAGCTATGGCAGTTTCCCTTAATTTGACATAGAGCTTCAATCTTCATGATAATCAACGAAAGACATAGCATAGAGCAAAAGGTGAATGATTAAAAAAGGATGAGATTACGTGATTTAGAAGGGCTGAGCAAGTGGAAAAAGGAAAGAAAACAAGAAGTCAAAAGAGAAATGACATTGAATGGCATTGAAGTTTTCACAAAACTTCAAATCTAGATGAGCTTTTTTTTTTTATAATTCATATACTAACTATTACCGGTAAAACTCTGAGGATAAATGGAAAAAGAAAGTAATATAAGGGCTTTGTTACATTTTCTTGAAAGATTGCCGAAGTGATAAAAAGATGTACAGTGACATATTTGCTATTAATTATTAATATAAAAATGGGAATTTATGATCACTGTATTAGTTCTTATTTAGAATTTTCATTAGTAAATTTTTATCTATTCTACCTAACCTATTAAGACTTTCCTTGGAGCTGGTCCTCCAAGGAACGGAGGACCAGTTTGGATATATTATATCCAAACATGGATATAATATAAAAGTTTCTTATTTCTTACTTTAATCCATCATTACCTTTTGCTTCGTAGTGACTCTGTCTTCAACCACATTGAAGAATTTTGCTTAGCAATTTTTTAGCTAATGATTTGGAGTTAGATGTAATGAATAAAGAATTCTCTGTCTTGTTTCCCTTTCTCATCTACTTTCTCCCGGCTCTGCTAGGTAAATCATATTAATGTAGTCTGGGTAGGACACTTGGAAGGAACAATAAAGTTGTGATTTTTGTTGACTATTTCCAACTGACTTTCTTTTCTCTTCCATTTTAGGCAGAAGAGTATAGTCTTAGACTTCCTTTCATCTCTAAAAAAGGTCCTTTTGAGGTTTATTAGTAACAAATAGAGACAGACTGGGAAGGTATGAGTCTCTCCCACCCTTTTCCTGCCTACATTCACTCACTCATTTAGCGAACTATGATTAAGTGCCAAGTGTATGTAGGGCACTCTCTCAGTACTAGACATTCAAAGATAAACAAAATGTGGCCTTGCTTACAAGAAACTGACAATGAATGGGAGACAATAGAACTATTGCTATATGGTGATTTAAGTGTTCTAGTAGTGGTAGAAGATCTGAGAGACCTCTCACCCATCATAGATGGGAGAAAGGGTAGAAGAGTCTTCACCAGGAGAAAGAGTGAACTCAGTTTTCATGAATGGGGAGGCATTAGTCATCGAAGAAGTGAGCTAAAAGGATTCTAGGCTTGGGGAGCCACATAAACGGTGTCTCAGAAATATGAAACCCCAAGTATGGTTTGAGGAAATTACAAATAACTCCATATTTACAGAAGAAGGATGTACATATAAATGAAATCAGGAAAGTCAGAAAAAGGCCAGGATGGAAAGGGTATTATTTGTCATTCTTATTTGGCTGGTCTTAATCCTGGAGCTAATAGGGGAACATCAGGGGCTCTATAAGGTGGCACCAGAGTGGAGAAGATTTCACAGGGACATGCTCACAGAAAGCCAATTAAATGGGCAGTGGTCACAGGCTACCATGGGCAGAAGGAGGAAAGTGTTGGGGCAGTGGCTGTGTAGATGAGTGTTTAACAAGAATGATGGTGAGAAGGTAGGGCTTTCCAATTTTACAGAGAGAGAAAGGGACTGATGGCAAAGATACAGTGGGGATAAGGATGAAGGTGGAGTCTTGTCTGGCTGGGATTTTAGATGATATTCTCATAAAAAAAATAATCAGGAAGAAGAAAGCATTTGGGACGAGAAGAAAGGTGGATTCCATTAGGCATACTTTGAGTGTCAGATACAAGCATCACGTGTCTCATTCAGATATGCTTATAAGGTAGGTGCCGTAGATACCCGTGTGGGTAATCTGAAATTACAGAGTGGTCATGATTAGAGCCTAAGAGAAGTAATACTAGAACTTACATCTTACCAAAGAGTGGGGAGTAAAATTGATCTCTTCTAAAGAGTCCCTTTTCTCTTCATTAAAATGTCCAGGAATCCCTATGTTCTTGGTTAGTTACTAGTGCCCAGGTTTAAGTATCAGAGGACAGGAGGGGAAGTCCCGTCTTAACTGCACGTAGGTCACTGAACTAAACTGTAACTCAGATGGGAGCCCTTTCTGAAGGCTGGAAACCATAGCAATAGGCTTGCCGTTGAGACTTATCACTTAGGGTGGGGAGCTAACAACATGCCAGTCAAAAGAGTGGGGCTTGGAGACTCCATTCGCTCCCACTGCCTTAGATAAGTATTTCTAGAATTGTGATTAATTAGGAAAGTGCCATGACAAAAACTGGCCTAGTTTCCTTAGCAACTTACAACTCTTCAATACCTGCTCCTTCCACTTTCTGCAAATAACTCTCTCTCTGATGAGTGGGACAGTCAAAGAAAACCCTTCTTCAGCTGTTTTATATTTATGGTGAGGAATCATGGCCTAGAATGAAAAAGTATGTGTCCAGGGGGTGACGCTTGAGTCTGAAGTGCTGTAACTAAGTTGCCTTTTCCTAAGTCCTCTATTCTGGATGCTACTACAGGTGCCAAAGCAACTCCCTTCCCCAGTGCTATAGATCCTTTTGGAGAGGACAGTCTCATACTCCAGAAGGACTTAGTCAAGAGTAGCTCATGACACACAGGCAAGACCTGCTGGGATTCTGTTGTGTTTAATGGGCTCCTATAGTCACTTGTGTGCACAATCAGACCCCACTTCCTTCCCAGAATACTGGGTTGGTACAAGTTCTGGAAGCCAGAACATCATCTACATTCTCTCCCCCTGTTAATTCAGGCTGGCCAGTCCCATGGCCACCTGTACTTCCACCTCAATGGAAATATTCCAGGAGAGTTGTGTCTCTTCTCTGACATAGGTCCAGGATTTAAGCCACCGTAGCACACTTTCCAGCTTTCAATATTGCAAGGAAGGTGTCAGGGGTCTCAAGCTTCCACTCACTAGAAAATCCCTGTGCTGCTTCTGCAAATGAAACAACCTCTCCTTTGAGCTCTGCATACCAAACTGGACAGGGGCTTGTTAATCTGCACAAATACAGATAAAATAATCCCAAAAAGGCACTGTTAAATATCTGGGCCACGTGCTTTACATTTATATAACTAAGTGAGGCTGTCTGGTCGTCTTCCCACAAAGGGGAAAATGTTTCTTCAGTGTCTTGCTCTTTTGCCTTCTAGGTGTACTGAAGTTTGGTCGTTTTAACAGCTGATTATTGGGCACTGAATTACACAGATGTGGAGCTTGGGAGGAGGGAGCTTGGGAGCTTCTGGAGTATGAGGTTGTCCTCCCCCAAAGGATCTATAGAACACAGAGATATTGAGTGTGAACACCCAGGGCGAGATTACATGGAAAGAAGCTATGAAGAGTGAACTGATATTTGGGACAGAAGGATGAGGAAAGAGGAGAATAAAGGACATGGGAAAGGATTGGTCAATGAGGAAAAAGTTGTGCCAAGAGCCAATAGAAAAAGAGTTTCAAGAAAGGAGGGGCCTGCACTGAGTGTTAAATGTCTAGGAGTTTAAGTGAGACAAAGACTAAAAAGTGTTTTCTTTGATATCTAGTCTCAGAAAGCAAAATGGAATCTTGCAGTTGTCATCACTGTAGATCTACATATTCAATGGGCCAAAATGAAGGTGTATATGTGAAATTATATAATATATAATGGTATACATAATTTTATAATATATAATCATATATATGTATGCAAATATACATATGTTTATATAATAATAATATAAAATTATTATATTTTATATTATCATATATTATATTTTATATTATTAATATTTTATAATTGTATATTATTAATTATATTAATAAAAATATAAAAAATAATAATATAAAATATAAATAAATATATATTTATATATATAAATATAAACACAATGTCTGTCTATCTATCTATCTATCTATCTATCATCTATCTCTGGTTCCTGACATAGAGCTCCTAAAACTCTTATAAACAGGAGCTTTCAGAGAATCTGTCATTGGTTCCAGACACAGAACTCCTAATACTTTTATAGTTTCCTGAATGATGGGAGCATCTTTTATTCCAATGAGGCAATTCTTGCTGTGCTCCTAGACAGCATCAGGATGGGTACTGGTTGTTAGAGGAATAGCCATGTGATTAGAAGGTTGAACCTTTTAGCCCCATACCCCAACACCTGTGGAGGGGAGGACGAAAGGTTGAGTTGATCGCCACTGGCCAATGATACAATCAATCATGCTTATGTAATGAAGCCTTTGTAAAAACTCAAAAGTAGAGAGTTCAGAGAGCTTCCAGATTGTGGAATACACAAAGGTGACAAAGAGGGCACAGAAGCTCTGTACCCCTTCCCACATTTCTTGTCTTATGTATTTCTTCCATTCAGATAGTCATATGTCCACATTATCATATTTTTTATTATTATGATATAATAAACTGATGAAAAAAAGTCAGGATTTCCATGAGTTCTATGAGCCATCCTAGAAAATTAATCAAACCCAAGGATGGGGTCATGGGAATCTGAAGTTATGGGTGAGAACCTACTCCTTGTCATGGTGACTGATGTGGGGCTGATAACTGAGCTCTTAATCCATAGGATCTGACTGACTCTAGGTAGATAGTGTCGCATTGCATTGAATTATAGAACATCTAGTTGGTGTCTGTGGGAAGATTGCTTGGTGTTTGGGGGAAGAATAAAAACTACATATCTGGTTTCAGAACTGTTCTGTGTTGAATGTTGTGTTGAGTATGAGACTAGGAAAAACTAGTCTGTTTCTTTTTCCTTTTTTTTCTTTTCTATTTTGTACACCATGTCAGAGGAGAATTTTAAATGGTCCATCATAAACATTCTGTAAGAGAATTTGGGCAAAAAAGAGGTTCTGAGATATGGAGTAAAATGGGTCCCCATTAAAGGATAAAACAATTTGGCATGAAGTTGAGACAATTATAGGAAACCAAATTATCCTTAGGAATTTGGGGAAGTGAGGAAAGAGTCTTGGTGGTGGGGCCATACTTTGTTTCTGGTCTTTTTTTGCCACAGCTATTCCTGAGCTGCCTGATCCTGGTTAAGAGATGAGGTGGAAGGGCCTTTGGTAGGAAGGTTAAGGCAGAGTCCTAGAAAAAGCTGACTAAAGAGGAAGGAGCAAAAGGAGAGAGGATAATCCCACCAAATATGGAGGGAACAGATGGACAGGGACTGCATGAGAAGAACTAAAAATAAATAACACATTATGGCACAAATAATTCATTTTGCTCTTTTGATTGTGTCCTTCACTGTGCAGAAGCTTTTTAATTTGATAAGCTCCCATTTGTTTCTTTTTGTTGTTGCTGTGATTGCATTTGGGGAGTCTTCAGGAATTCTTTGCCGAGGCCAATATCTATAAGAGTTTTCTAACATTTTTGTCTAGGATTCTTATAGTTTCCTGCCTTAGATTTATGTCTTTTTCCCTCATAAATTAATTTTTTGTGGGTCTTTTTTTGGTCTTTTACCCCCTTATTGAAGAGGGATTCTTTTCTTCAGTGTCTGTTTTTTCAAAAATCAGATGGGAAAATGAGGATGATTTTGTCTCTGGGTTCTCTGTTCTGATTCATACCTCTATGTTTCTTTTGTACTAGTACTATACTGTTTTGGTTACTATAGCTCTGTAGTATAGCCTGAAGTCTGATAATATGATGCCTCCTGCTTGGTTCTTATGTAAGATTTCCTTGGCTATTCAGAGTCTTTTCTAGTTTCAAATAAAGCATAGAACTATTCTTAATAGAGCTGCAAAAAATGGCATTGGCATTTTAATAGGAATTTCATTGAACCTGCAGATCACTTTGGGTACTCTAGCCATTTTAACAATGTTGACTCTGCTGATCCATGAGCATGGTATGCTTTTCCATCTTTTTACATCCTGAGCAGTTTCTTCCCTCAGTGTTTCATAATTCTCCCTATAGAGATCTTTCACCACCTTTGTTAAATATACTTCTAGGTATTTTCTTTTCTTTGTTTTTCTTCTAAGAAAGGTATTAATTATGTCTTTTACTTGATTCTTGGCTTGATAGTTGCTGGTGTATATGAATGCTACTATTTTGAGTACATTTACTTTGTAAGCTGAGACTCTACTAAAGTTATTTATCAATTCCAGGAGTCTTTTGGTTGAATCTTTGGGGTTTTCTGGATTTAAGATCATATCATCAGCAAAAGAGTGATACTGTGACTTCTTCTTTCTTCATTTGGATTTGGATACCCTTGCTTTCCTTTTCTTATATGATTTCATTACTATGTTGAACAGAGGTGGAGATACTGGGCAAGCTTGTCTGTTCTAATTCTAAGTATGGATGTTTTTCATTTTTCCCTGTGTCATATGATGTTAAATGTGGGTTTGTCATGGCAACCCACAGAAGGGGAAGAATATTTGTATGTTATATATCTCATAAAGGACTGATAAACAGAATTTACAAATAACTCAAGCAAGTCAGTAAGAAATAGCCAAAAAGCCCCATTGAAAAGTGGGCAAATGACATGAACATAAGCTTTTCAAGTGAAGATATTAGGGGACTAAAAACTCATAAAAAAATGTTCAACATCTCTAATGACTAGGGAAATGCAAATCAAACTCAGAATGAGATATCACCTCTCTCTACTAAGAATGGCTCATATTAAAAAGTCCCCAAACAACAGATGCTGGTGTGGATATGGAGAGAAAGGAACACTTATATACTGTTGGTAGGACTGCAAACTAGCACAACCTCTATGGACAACTATATGGAGCTATCTCAAAGAACTTAAAGTAGACCTACCATTTGATACAGCAATCCCACTGCTGGGTATATAATGAAAGGAAAAAAGATCATTTATTAAAAAGACACCTGCACTAGAATGATTATAGCTGCACAATTCACAATTGCACAGATGGAGAAACAATCCAAGTACCCACTAATACATGAATGGATTTGGAAAATGAGTAGTATTCTTTTAGTAGACATTCTTTTAATGTCTGGAATAGTATATTATGCATATGGAATAGTATATTCCATATGCATACTATGGAATACTACTCCAGACATTAAAAGAATGGCCAATCTAGTATCTTTTGTGACAACCTGGATGGAACTGGAAACCATTTTTCTGTGTGAAACAGCACAGAAATGGAGAAACAAACACATATACTCAATACCAAATTGGAACTAACTGATCAACACTTACATGCACATACAGAAGTAAATCTCAGTGAAAATAAAGCTGGGTGGAGGGGGGAGGATAGAATGGATCAATTTATTCCTTTGTATAGTGCACACTATCTGGGTGAAGGACACACTTGTAACTTTGACTTCATCTGTACAAAAACAAAATATGTAAACAAAACATGTGGACCCCTGAAATTAAAGAAAGAGAAATTCAAAAATATAAATCAATCAATACATCAGTATCTTAACTGGCTGGATGTTTTTTAAAAAATTAGATTGACTAAATTTACTGATATGCATCATTAAAACATACATTTAAACAACTACAGTTATTGTAAAAAAAAAAAAAGAGCCCTTCTCTAAGGTTTTATTATTCTCAATTATTTAAGGCTTTATGTTTATGTTGCCAAAACAGGCAGTTAATTTAGTTAATTTAGTCAACAGCCGGTCATTTCAGGAGGAAAACAAGGCTTTCAGATGAGTAATGTTTCCGAATGCAGGCCTCAAGCCCCAGCTGTTTGGCTGGACTTCCTACTTTTTTATTTGTGTTATTGGCATGAATAGACATAGCTCTTCAGGCCTGGAATGGAAATGGAGAAAGGCTGTTATAATGTGAATAGTAGTTGGGGATTATAGCAAAAAAGATTATGCTATAATATCTTGCACAGAAACAGTGACTGTTTCTAAAGAGTTTATATTTCATTGTAGGATCTCCCATAATATCGTGGTGAACATGCGGTGCAGGTATACACTACACATTGCTTATATATTAAAGAAGTAGAACCTAGAGTCTGGAGAAGTTACATGTTGAGGCAACACATGGTGGGCAAGACCATAAACAAAGCCTGAGTTTTTCAAAACCCTGTCTCTAGGCTTCTTCATACATTATATTGCACGGTGGCCATGTCATAAGGAAGGAAATGCCCTCTGCTGACATGCACAATGTGGGTTCTCATTGCTTCTTTGTTGAAATGAGAATAACAATCAAGATAATGATCATCATCTGGAATGAACAAATGCTAAGTAGACAAAGGGAGCCCCATGTGAGTGAAGTGTTTATGGAATTTTATTGTTAGTGATAATGGAGGAAGTGGAAAGTGATGTGACCATCTAAAGAAGGGAAATAAATGTCGGAGTTCAGGACCATCATCATTGCAGTTTAGTCAAATTTAGGTTTTTATGACATTGAAATAAATGGGAGAGTGTTTTAAAATTAGCTCTTAACAAAAAAGAAACATAAAGACAAGGAAGTGGTGACAATTTTGACATAAAGCAATTGATAAAACTCCAAGTGGGGAATACCCATTAAAATTGAGTATCTAGTCTAACAACTGGCAGATGTGAGAGCTCTTTACCCCGAGGCCATAAGAGAGAGAATTAATGAATTTGACAGCAATTTTTTTTCTAACAGTCACATACAAAAACTTGAAGCAGTATCAGAGGAATAAAGCACCCATGACAAGCAATTCGCATCGCATCTAACTAATGATAGTGTAAACCCTGAGATTTTATAATGTTGGCCTGAAGAGCTCAGTGATATGCTTTCCTACTACCGACCCCCAAATGATGGACCACAAGGAAGCTTTGATTATGGATTTTCTGTCTATTACACGTCATCTTCCTTTGCTATCACAGTGACATTTTTTCTTTCCCAGCCCATTTCAGAACTAAAATCACCAAGAGTTGGAACTGACTTTCGACTTTAAGGGTAGCATAATCTGATCCAAAGATAGCATATTGCCAGGCAGAGCTTTCTATTAAATTCTGGTTCCCCATAAAATATTTAATTAGTCGTACAACTTTAGGCAAGTGACAAAGGTTCTGGATCTAAATTTCCTAGGTTCTTTGCAGACTTAGAACTGTATGATTTCTTTTTTATTATTATTAAATAATAACTGTGTACATTGATGCATTTATGGGGTTCAGTGTACTGGTTTGCTATACAATGTGAAATGCTTACATCGAACTGATTAACACATCCATCACCTTGCTTACTTATTTGTTGTGGTGATGTACTCTTTTCTTAATATATTCTCTTTCCTTATAGTTTTAAAAATATTCTTTCAACCAGAATTGAACCAACCTTTGATATACTCTTTTCTTAATCGTTTCAAAATGTACCATTGCATTATGCACATAAGGTGAGGTTACCCCCAAATACCCTCCTTCCTTCCCCTCTGTCTTCTTCCCTTCTACTTTCTGCACTATAGTTATGTTTTACCATTCCTATGAATGTGTAGGTGATTATATATTGATTTCATAGTAGTACTGAGTACATTGGATATTCTTGTATGATTTCTTGTCTGTATCAACTAGGCAGCGAATCACTGCACAAATTATTATGAGATGTTAGAAATGCTGCAAGAAATCAAGCCAGAAATGACCATGTGGCATTCCTGAGATTAGGGGGAACTATAAAGAGACTTGTTGGGGGACTCACCAAGGTATGTAGATGCAGGAGAAATAAGGTGAGTGACTCTTTAGAGCTGCTTAGTTCAGAATGTTAACTGGGATAGAGCCAAATGCATTGTCACTAGTTGAGGGTGAGCCCAAGAGACAGATTCTTATCCTGGGTCGATATCCTGAAAATGTTTTCTCCAGAACATGACTTGCAGAGATTTGTATTTGAAATCACATTAGAGAGGTTTGTTTAGTAATAGTAATTTGGGGACATGCTGGGTTATATAAAATCAGACAGAATTCTTTCTAGGAAGGGTTTTCAGAGCCCCTGATAGATTAGTAAATATTGTGAAACTTGATGAGGGGGACCTCACAGTATTTGGTATTTCCTAAACTCATCCAAATCTGAAACACTTTTTTTTGTTTGTTTATGGCAATTCTTAAGGTTTTAATTTTCTGATAAACTCAGATGTTTTGCAAACATTCCTGGTAGAGATCCATAGTAAGTTCAAGTTTGCTCCCTGGGGTGGGGGTGGGAGTGGGGGTACCAGGGACCCTGTTGATGTAAAATCCTGGCTCTCATGTTAATTAAGCCTGTTTTTAACAAGCCCTGAATTTTACAGATAACTCTTGGGGCAAGATCAGCTTCCAGAATTCTTAAGTTGAGCTTTGACTTGTTTTTGTTCGTTTGTTTTTTAGTTTTTCTTTATTGGTTCCATCTTACCTCCTGATCAAAGGTTGGTTCAATTCCGGTTGAAAGAATATTTTAAAAATGTGTCACTCGTGTATGTATTTCCCTTCCAGGTGTTACTAATACATATTCCTTTTTCATTCACCTAGGATTTGAGAAGATATTTGCTCATCAATCTCCTTATTATTAAATTGATGAACTTTACAACTCAAGTTTACTGAATGTCAGCAAAAATCTCCATTGATTTGTCTGGTTATGTGAACCACATTAAAAATCCATCAACCCATGTGTAATTTATAATGTATCAAGTTTCAAACTTCTACTCTTTCCAAACTAGGATCAAAATTTGAGAAGTGACCAAAAGATGCATTGCGCTTCTTTGTAATTTTTAAACATTCTTGAACGAGGTAGAAGTTGCTTTGAAGATAGACAAATCATATGAAAATCTGGTGATGTTAGGTATTTCTGTATCTGTCACTTTAGCATAAAAAGGATTTCATAGTGATACACATTTGGGAAAAAGAAAAGCAGAGACTGTGTCTTTCTCAGCCACCAGGCAGAAAAGAGTCACTTATGCATCCGAAAGGAATTGGATGCTTTTTTCACCTGCAAATGCCCAAGGAAAAGAAATCTGTAGATAGGAAAATGACAAAGTGATTTTATCAAGGTACTGTACATATTATGCATTTGACAAGTACCTCTCGTTATTTATCAAATATATTCAGTTTGATGGGTCCCTTAGTAAGGTTGCTTACCATATTTCCATTCATTTTAAAAGTCCCATATAGTCTCTGTGAAATCCTGGCTGACTGAAATCCATTTAATTTTAGCTTATCAGAATATTACTGGGCGAGAGCTATTTGGTATCCATGCATTTCTCTACTCTGCTTGGATGTAACTTTCTTTACCTAAAAAAAAAAAAAAAAAACATGGGAATAAAGGACAAAAGTTCAAGAGCAGATTTTGTTATTATTCCAGCTCAACACACACACTAATAAAACTATGGTTCCTAACAATATAGAAACATCTATACAAAATAGTTTTCCTTAATTAAATATAAGAATTGTTGGGGAGTGAAAAGCAAGACATAATTGGCTTAAAATTTTAGTCTAGAGCATGAGAGTAATGAATTGGAATTATTATAGAAAGTAAAGACTCAATTTCTGTATCACTTTTGATAGATATTTAAGTTTTTAATTCAGCAATCCTTATACTTTTTGATCACAGAAGAAATCCTTACATTCTCCAAAATGCTCAGGACCCCAGAAAGCTTTTTTTTTTTTTTTTAAGGAGGACTATATATTATCAATATTTACAGTGTTATAAATTAAAGTGAGTCATTTTAAAACGCAACAATGCACAAGTACACATTTTGCTAACAGGCTGAGTACTGACTTCACACATATCATGTCACTCTGGAATATTCACTGTACACTGGTAGGAGAAGGGGAACAAAACAGGCAAAAAAGTTTTAGTATTATTAAAATGGTTTTACCTTACAGACCTTCAGGAAGGGAATCACAGATTCCCCAGACTGTCCTGGGACACACTTTGGAAGCACTATATTAATTCATTAATTGAAGAAAAATTAGCAAATGACTGCTCTGTACAGGGCACAGAGAGATCACAGTAGACGTGTGGTTAACAAGACAAAGCCCATGGCCACTTGATGCTTTTATTGCTCAGAATGCTCAAGAATATGGTTCTTGAAGGCAAGGTCATGTTTTCTTAGTCATAGTATGGTCTCAAAGTTCTGTGGACAAACATGGCAAATGGTCGAAAAATACTTGCATGCAAAACTGACTAGAGGCTTACCTGAACCAGTAAAATTTCTGTCCTTTGTCACTGAACCTATGATTATACACTATCTGAAAACATTCAAAATGACACCATTTTCAACTTTAAATCATAACTCCCTTTCACCACATTCCCCAAATCAAGTAGGATGAGAAGAAAACCAGAATAGGAAAATCCAAATCAAATGACATGACCAAAGATTTAAACAGACAAATTGTGATTCAACTGTGTAGCATCATTCTCTGAAGATTCTAGCATTTTTAACCTTCATGTTGAATAGGAATAGATTCACTCTTAGAATCATCTAGACCTGGGTTCAAATGCAACCAAGCCTGAGTCCAAGCTGTGAAATGGTGGGGAATAAGTTCTATATTTTTGAACATGTTTCTTTCCTTTGAAAATGAAAAAGAAAAAAAAATGAGATTATTATGAAAGCCCAAATTACATAATGTATATGAATAAAGCTTGGAACCTTTAAAGGAGAATAAAAATATTACAATTGTTAGTTTTAATCCTCGTAATAAATGATGCCAGAAATTGTTATTTGTAATTACAGAGAGAAAATACAATAGAAAATAATTCAAAGGATGTAGGGCAGACAATGACTTGGCTCCCCAGTTCCTAGATGAATTTAAGAGAAGGAGGTAATATTAAAGACGGTGTGATCAGAAGGGCCTCTGGTGACACCGACAAGAAGAGGCCAAGAGTGACATAGTGACATAGACATAAAATATGTGCCTCAGTAGGGAACTTTTTTTGTTTCTTTGCTTTTTGCAGGGGAACAGAGGTAAAATGATTTTTAAAAAGTAATTTATAGGCCTAAGGGATCCCAAGATGATTTAATGCACCATGGCTTTTGGTTTGTAATAGATGAGAAACCGTCCTTCAATTTTCATGGTTTCTTGATAATTCTGGTAGTTACTGTAGAAATTTCGTAGGTAACTATGAACATGCATACACAGACCTATGTCTAGACTAGAAAAATGAGAAAAACAGAATGACTAGAATCTTACCTGTTTTAAGTAACAGTAAAAAATTATAAGTATTATATTTTCATTAGAAATATTCTTGTAATGTTCTATCATGAAAATCATATTTTTACCATTGAGGGTAAATGATCAAATATTCAAGACACATTAGCTTTTAAACAGCTTTATTAGAATATACTTCGCATCGAGACATATTAATTTGACAAAAAAGAAAATAATAGGGTTACTACACATAACTTCAATTTTTTATTGCTCTTTTTTGCTTCATAACTTCAACTTTAAAAATAGCCATTTCCATAGAGGCCTGTAAAAGAATGGATTTTAGGAATCACTCTATGGTTTATATTAACTTTTTCTTCCATTTTCAAGAAAGCTAAATCTCCGGAAAAGACCTCTAACCATTATTGCAAACAACTGAACTATGGCATGGTTGATGATACAGTGTAGAAATGAGGAAAACAAGATGTGCTGAGATAAATAACTTAAGACCAATATAAAATGCAAGCCAAACTATCTAGATCATCTATTATATTTAAATACAACTGAGAGAAGGAGTTGGTGAGCATAACTTTCACCCTGGATGAAAATTTCAGGGGTTGCCTATGATTATAACCATCTATAGCTGAGAGCTCAACATTTGGCTACTTATCAAAACTAGAGTTGCTTGTGAATTGATTTTTTTGTCTTCTTAAGCTCACTTCTTCTATTGATACTGAATACAAATCTTTATCAATTCAACAGATTCCTCTGCAGGCACTACATTCTGAATTTACTATGTAGCATGGAAACTGGAAAACCCCAGTGTGTCATGCTGGGAGGGGGTTAGTACTTAATGAAGGGGTACAATCCTATTGCACCAGGATGTCAAAAAACAGGATAAATAATGAGGATTAGGTAAACGGAGAGTACCTACAGATACCTACACAGCTTTAAATCTGATTTTGGGTTAAATTGGCTCTTGTTTGTTTTGATGGAGGTGCCACATTGATCCATTATTGTTGTGGCAGTGGCAGGAGACGGCAATAGGCTTGCATGTTTAAGCAAGGCAGAAAATGATTCATTGGATTGCTATCATTAATCTGCACTAGGTTACCAAATCCTTTTAAGATTTTAGATACTGCTATTGTATTCTTGTCAAGTAAAAATTACTTATGACTTGGCTAGAATCCTGTGGTATACGAAAACATTTGACCCGTATATTTAAAAATGAGG
Organism: Loris lydekkerianus; assembly: GCA_963574355.1. Classification (NCBI taxonomy): domain Eukaryota; kingdom Metazoa; phylum Chordata; class Mammalia; order Primates; family Lorisidae; genus Loris; species Loris lydekkerianus. Next base: position 2,251 of record CAUYPK010159240.1, on the reverse strand, counting down.
GTGATCTGGAAAAATCACAATCCAACAAAACTGAAACATAAGGAAATTAAAAATCTGAGTAGCCCTATAGCCACTAAAGAGATTGACACCACAATGAAAGTCTCTAGTCCCAGAGAACATAAACAGTTAATCTTCTCAAATATTTTAAATAGTAAGTAACAACAAACTTACATTAAGTCCTCCAGAGACTAAAAAGAAGGTATATTCCTCAGCTCATTTGGTGAGGTTAGCATAACATTGATACCAACAAAATTATATGGTGATTTTTCTTGTGAACATAGATATAAAAATTCTAAGCCAAATCTTAATAAATTAATTGAATTTGGTAGGTAAAAACATGATAATCACAACCAAGTTGGCTAATTCCAGGAACACAAGTTCAGCTTAATATTGAAAAATCAATTATAGAATTCACCATTAATTGAAAAAGAAGAAAAATCATACAATTAATTAGATTTGGAAAAGGCCTTTAATAAAAACCTTATCTTTGCTTATCACTAAAACTTACAAAGTTAGCAGAAAATAAATAGAAGTGTAATCTGATAAAGAATAATCACAAATATTCTACAGCCATCATCAAACTTAATAATAAAATATTGAAAGCTTTCCCCTTAAGTTCAAGAATAAAAATAAAATCTCCACAATAACCACTTCAATTCAATAAACTGACTTCAGTGTAATAAAGCAAAAGTAAAAATAAATTGTATAAAAATTAGAAGAGTTCAAGCCCATAGGTGCTTATATATAAAATCTAAAATATTCTATAGATAAACAATACTATTAAAATAATTAATAAGTGAATTTAGCAAGTTCAACAGTATCTCCATACAATGCAATAAACTAAAAATGAAATAGGAAAACATAATATTTATAATAGCATCAAAATATTAAATACTAAAGAATAAATGAACAGAATATATTTTTCTAAATTTCTGTAGATACATATCAAGGACCATCTTAATAAACATATTGAAAGACTCAATGTATTAATGATACTAATTTACTCCTAATTTATTATTAAATAAAATGTAATCTTAATTAAGATTCCAGAAGGCATTTAAAGAATAGACTATCAAGTTAAAAAACTATATATATAAATAAATGTATAATATATTATATATAATATAAATAAATATATAATATATATTTAATGTAAATATAAATATATTTATTTATATAAATATTTATTTATAGAAATATAAATATTTATATAATATATAAAATATTTGTATATATAATATATAAATATTAAATATATATAAATATATGTATATCAAATATATATATAAATACATATTATATATGGGCACAAAATAAGCACAATGTTGAATAAGAATAAATTTAGAAGACATAAAATACTAAATTTGAAGACTTTCTATAAAGTTACCACAATTAAAACAATATGAAATTTGTTCGAGAATAAACAGGTAGAGCAGAAGAACAGAAGAGAGTCCAGAAATAGACTCATATGGATGGTTAAATGATTTTCAGACAAGGTGACACTAATACCTGTTTGGTAGAAAATATGGAATCCTATCTCATACAAAGTAGAAAAGTCAGTTCAATGAAAGCTAAAAAAAAAGTTTCAGTCTCATCAGTCATCAAAGACATGAAGACTAGACCCATCAAGGCAATACTAAGTACTGGGAAGAAACTGGCCCTTCCTTATGCTACTGCAGAGAGAGGAATATAAATTTGTACCACCACTTTGGAAACCTATGTGGTAGTCTTAACTATATATAACCTATTGTCATTATTTTGTTCTATAGTAAACTTTTAAGACTGTCATAAACTAGGTAGGCATTTAAGTTCTTTCCTTGATGTTTTAGGACTTTATTGCTCTCTGAATGGGATTTTTTTGTTTGTTTGTTTCTTCTGTGAATTTTTAATTACTGTGGAACATAATATTTCTGGGTTGATTTTGTTTCTTGCCGTGTGTATTTTTCAGTTGTTTGCTTAACTAAAAATTCTTAACATCTAAATTAGTGTTCATTTTATCTCTTCCTTTCATATGGTTTTCTTTCTTTTTTTTTTAATTGTTAAATCATAGCTGTGTACATTAGTGCAATCAAGGGGTACAATGTGCTAGTTTCATATACAATCTGAAACATTCTCATCAAACTGTTCAATGTAGCCTTCATGGCATTTTCTTAGTTATTGTATGTAGACATTTGTATTCTGCCTTTAGTAAGTTTCGCCTGTACCCATTCTAAGATGCACCATAGGTGTGGCCCCACCCATTACCCTCCCT
>CAUYPK010159236.1:0-20488 GCA_963574355.1 Loris lydekkerianus | reverse complement strand
AATATTATGCAGCCTTAAAGAAAGATGGAGACCTTATCTCGTTCATGTTTACATGGATGGAGCTGGAACATATTCTTCTTAATAAAGTATCTCAAGAATGGAAGAAAAAGTATCCAATGTACTCAGCCCTACTATGAAACTAATTTATGGCTTTCATATGAAACCATAACCCAGTTATAACTTAAGAATATGGGGAAGGGGGAGAGGGAGGGGAAAGAAGGGGGGAGGATGGGCGGAGGAAGGGTGATAGGTGGGATTACACCTGCGGTGAATCTTACAAGGGTACATGCAAAACTTAGTAAATGTAGAATATAATTGTCTTAACACAATAACAAAGAAAAAGCCAGGAAGGCTATGTTAACCAGTGTGATGAAAATGTGTGAAACTGTTTATAAAACCAATGTATGGTGCTCCATGATCGCATTAATGTACAGAGCTCTATGATTTAATATTAATAAACAAATTTAAAAAATTATGATCTATATGAAATTAGCATTTATAAAACTTTTTTAGTAACATAAAATATGCATGAAACATCTCTTGTATCTGTCTTCTACAGCTCAAAGAAACATTAACATTGATTTATTTAATTATCTAATGTTTGTTAATTGCCTATGACATGTCAGATGTGATATAGAAATTGCCTATCAGAACAAGACTGATGTGGTCTGAATTGCCATTGAACTTACATTCTAGCAGGGGTGATAGATATTCTACTACCAGGGAATATGGATATTAAACATGAAATGAAAAGTTAATTATCGAAACACAGCAAGTTCTACAAAAACTTTGGAAGTGCTCTGTAAGTAATGTAATAGAAATATCTGACCTAGGTGGGAGTGGTGGTGATAAAAAATATTCACTCAAAGAAACAAAATGAAATGTGAGCAATACTTCAAAAGGAGAATGTAAATTAACTAGACCCAAGTGAAGGAGAGGAGGGTGGGCAAAGAGGCTTCAGAAATTATTGCAAATCTTCTGAGTGGGAAGGACCATGCCATTGCTAAGTGACTTAAAAAAAATTTACATGAAGACTGATGGGAGTGGACAAGAAGAGACTGGAAGAGGCAAATGTATGGAGAGCTGAGAGTTTGGACTAGGAATTAGAAACATTACTTAAGAGGTCAAGTAGACAAGTCTCAGTGATTATTGGATATGGAAGGTGAATCTGTTGACCGTTTGCTTGTGTCTGGCTCTCCATGTACAGTTGGGGAAAGAGGTAATTCATCACAACAGTGCTGATACTGTCTGATGTGGTCCTTTGCCCTGAGGCAGTCGGGATAGTAGCTCCTGGGACTTTGTTGTACTTAGCAGGGTGTCAGTAAAAGAGAAGTGGGTTGGAAGTCAAAGAAATCCACATTATAATACCAGCTCCCTCAATAACTCATCTAACCCACTTGCTATGGATTTGGTGTTACCATTTGTAAAACATATCGAGTTCTAAAGTATCTAAAATTCCAGTTCCAAGCTTTTATGCTGGTTTCTGTTGGTCTAATAAGGTTAAGTAAATGAAAATTTAATTCAATGGTCATTTTTTTTTTTTTTAACACTTAGTATGTCACAGTAACCTAGTCAGTCAAGCTAAAACCCTGGGCATCCTTGAATTCTTTCCCACCAATGCTACCTCTGATTTGCATTGAATCTTGTCATTTCTCCCTACAAAACATATCTTGATTTTGTCCAATTTCTCTTTATTGCTGATGCTATCGCCCTGATCCAAGTCCCTATTTATTCTTTGCTGGAATACAGTGATTTTTCCTAACTTGTCTCCTTTATTCTGCTCTTGCCTTCCCTGTGGCTCATGCTGCGTGTAGTAGCTAGAGGGATTCTTTAAGAAAGTCAACCAGATTATGCAACTCCAACGTCCCAACCCTCCACTGCTTACTGTTGTACGTGGAGTCAAATCTGAGCTTCTTACACTTTCTTGCAAAGCCCTCCTTGGCTGGCTTCTTCCTGCCTCTTCTTTCTCATGTTCCATCACTCCTCTGTTCTGTATCCAGGCTCTGGCTTCTCTCTATTGCTTCCTTTTTTCTGGAACATGCCACTCTCCTTTGCATCCTGGCAGGCTGTTCCTTTGGAATGTTCTTTCTGGGCTCATTTCATGTCTGGTTTCTCCTTGTCCTTGAGTTCTTCTGTTAGATGTTGCTTCTTCAGCCTGATCACCCAATCTAGAGGCCATCAGGAAACTCTCAAGTATGTCACCCTTTTATGAATCCCTGAAGAGCATCTATCACTTGCTGATATGTGGATTGTTCCCTAATCGATCGGCTGCCTCTTCCCACTAGAATGTAAGCTGAGTGAAAGAGATGCTTTGGTTGTCATCATGTCCCCAAGGCAAAACAGTCTTTCATATATCAAATGCACAGAATATATTTGATAGATGAATGAATGGGGATACATCAGGAAACGAGACAGTTCTGACACTTGTGGGTTTTACAATCTAGCAACCAAAGTGCATAATTTATTGTACTGTCAGGATTTATGGGTGGTATAGAAATTAATATTTTTTAACTTCAACTGCAAAGGTCTTTCCCACAGTCTGTGAAGCCTGTTCAATTGCTGCTACATTGAACACACATTTCATTTCCTTTGGAACAGGGTAGGATAGCCCATAAAAAGAGAAATAGCTCTTAAACCAACATGCTGATAAAAATATTAGACTCTATATTAATCCAAATAAACAATCTGCATCCCCAAATTATTAGTATTGATATTACTGTATTATACTTTTTAATGCACAGCAATTTTAATAAAATGTCAAATATTTTTCCAGTGTTTAATGAAATATTAAAGCAACATAATCTAAAAGCTCCTGTAAGGGACTCTGTCCTGGATTCAGGGGAGTTAGACTACTTAACAATGTGTGTTGCCTCTCAACCATTGTGACCTCTGGACCCCTTTGTCCCTCAGTTTCTCCACCTCTAAAGAAAATATTTTAATAGGCACCTCTTATTGTCAGGTAATAAAACAAGTCAGATTCTTCCAGTCTTGTACTACTTCATAAAAATCATTGAGGAGCCTTGAAAAAAATCTACTGGCTCAGCTGGTGAGTGATCATTTACTGCACCACCGTTCTGTGGGCGGGCTGCCAGCTCAGGACCTTCTGAGGGCATTGAAAAGTCTGATTTCTGTTAATGTTATTTTCCCCACCAGCCTTCTAGAATGTGTGAAGTGTCTACCGCAAGAATTGTTCCTTTGGGTTAAGAGGTTATCTCCAGGGAGACATGTCTAAAATGAGCTTCTTGTGTAGATAACACATGAGCACCATTTAGCACATGTGCGCTGACTGGATTATTAGAATAGAGGGTCCTTTTCAGAAGATAGTTTGAGCTCAGGGAATGGAACCTGCTCTTTTCCATTCCTTCCTTTCATGCATCTATCCACCCCAGAAGCAGTGACAGAGTACTTCTAGCATCAAAAGCTCTGCTAGGCCATAGATAAAATTAAAACAAAATATATTAACAACCTATTTTTCAAGGAACTTCCAGTGCTGATGAACACATAACAGTTATCTGGATTACAAAGGTGAAATGAAACAGATGAGATTATAAAGATGTGAAATATTGGTAAGAGCTTTTCAGAGAAGATAACATTTTACTTGAGCTTGAACCAGACTTTGGAGAGCAAGAAGACTTTTCAGTAGAAAGAGGTGGGCTGATAGTGCTGATAGTGGTAAAATCAGGAAAAGAGAGAGCGTTCTTATCTGAAAACAAAACTAAACAAAACCAGCACAAACCAAGGCAGAGTGAATTTTTATAAAAATTAGAATTTGGGAACTATTTGGAGAGTGAGTTGTTTCCTATTAATTTTTTCAGTTGCTTTATTAAGGTATGATTGACATACAGAAAACTGCACATATAGAGAGTGTGCAATTTGATTAGTGAGTTACACGTGTGCGCATGTGAAATTGTCATCATAGTCAAGACAATGAACTTCCCATTACCCTTGAACATTTCCTTGTGTTGCTTGGTAATTCCTTCCTCTGACCTCTTTAGGCAACCAGGGATCTGCTTTCTGTCATTTTGGACTAGTTTGCATTTTTTAGAGTTTTATGTAAGTGGAATCATACAGCATACTTTTTATTTTTGGTTTGTTTATGGCCTTATTCATTTGGTTTTATTTATATGGTTTTATTATTTGGTTTTGTTTATTTATTTATTTATTTATTTATGGTTTCTGTTACTTAGCATAGTTATTTTGAGATTCATCTATGTTATTACCTGTATCAATAGTTCATTCCTTTATCTTGCTGACTTGTATTCCATTTATGGATATACTACAATTTATTTATCCCCTTACCTATTACCAGAAATTTGGATTGTTTCCAGCTTATGGCTATTACAAATAAAACTGTATGAACATTCATGCAAAAGTCTTTATAGAGATGTAAGCTACCATTCATCTTAGGTGAATACCTAGAGGTGTATGGTAGGTACATGCTTAACTTTCTAAAGAAACTGCCAAACTGTTTTATAAAGTTGTTGTACCATTTTACATTCTCACTAGCAGTCTATGAGAGTTTCAGTTCTGCATCTTTGCCAACCCTTAGTATGGTCAGGCTTTTAATTTTGGCCATTGTAATAGAAGAATGGTGGTATCTAATTGTGGTTTTAATTTGCTTTTCTCTAAAACATTAATGAAAACATGTTGGATAGTTTTTCATGTACTTATTTCCAATCAGTACATCTTCTTTGGTAAATATTTGTTTAAATGTTTCACTCATTAAAAAAATACTTTATTGTGGGGAGAACACAACACGAGATCAACTCTCCTAACAAATTTCTAAGTGTACCAAAAATTATTTCTGGCTTAAGGTACAATGTTGTAGCAGATCTCTAGAGTTTATTTATCTTCCTTCAATGAAATTTTATGGTCATTGATTAGAAGCTCCTCATTACTCCCCAGCCCTTGTGCCTGTTAATCACCATTCTACTCTTTGAGTCTATAAATTTGGCTATTTGATGTAGCTTATATGTGTAAGTGGAATAATTAATATTTGCAGATATTTTCATCTATTCCATAGGTTTTGCTGTACATAAGCTTTTTAGTATAACATAGTCCCACATTTCATTTTTGTTTTTGGTGCTTGTGCTGTTGGTGTCATGTCTGTGAAATCATTGCCAAGACCGATGTCATAAAGCTTTTCCCCTGTGTTTCTTCTACACGTTTTTATAGTTTCTGGTCTTATATTTGTCTTTAATCCATACTGAACTGATTTTTGTGTGTGGTGTAAGAAAAGGGTAGATCTCATTATTTTGCACTTGGGTATTTAGTTTTCTGGTTGCATTTGTTAAAAACACTATTCTTTCTTCATTTTGTATTCTTGACATTCTTGTCAAAGACCAGTAGACTATATATGTATGAATTTCTGGCTTCTGACCATATTTTAATTGCATTGTTTAATTTTTTCTTTCTTTCTTTTTTTTTTTACTTTTGAGATTTCTTTGGCTATAAGTCCTTTGTACACTATGGGATCTACAAATGTTTTCTTCCAGTTTGTGACTTGTCTTTTTATTCTTTTAACAGTGTCATTTGAGGATGACACTTAATTTTGGTGAATTAAAGTTTATTAATTTTTCTTTTTTATGGATAATCATATCCATTTTTTGTATCTAAGAAATCTTTGCCTATGCCAAGGTCATAAAGATTTTAATTTTTTTAAAAGAAGTTTTATTATTTTTGATTTAACATTTAGGTCTGTAATCCATTTTGGATTTACTTTTATATATGGAATGAGATATAAATGGTTTATTTATTGAAAATGGTACCATTTGTTAAAAATTCTATCCTTTCTTTACTGAATTACCTTTGCATATTTCTTAAAAATCAGTTATCCATATATAGGTGGAAGTATTAATAATGATGGTATTTTTTGTTCTGTTTCATTGATCTATTTGAGTATCCTTAGTCATTAAGATAGTTCTGTGTTTTTTTGTTTTTTTGTTTTTTTTGTAGTTTTTGGCTGGGGCTTGGTTTGAACTCACCACCTCTGGCATATGGGGCCAGCACCCTACTCCTTTGAGCCATAGGCACTGCCTGATGGTTCTGTGTTTTTATAATACCTTGAAATCAGACTTGGTCAAATTTGTTCTTTCTTTTCAAGTTATTTTGGCTAGTCTGGATGACTTGCATTTTCATGAGTTTGTCAATTTCCACAGAAAACTTTGTTGAGATTTTCATTAGAATTGAAGTGAATCTATAGATCATTTTGAAAGGAGTTGACATCCTAATAACATTGAGTCTCTGACCCATGAAAAAGGTACATGGGTCCATTTATTTAGGTCTTCTTTGAGTTCTCTCAGCAATGTTTTCTTGTTTTAATCATACAGATCTTGCCCATATTGTATGAGATTTATTCCCAAGTATTTCATGTTTTTTGATGCTGCTTCATGTTTTAAATTTTTTCTTTTGATTGTTCATTGGCAAAGTATGGAAATTCATATGTTCATATTTTTATCTTTTATCTTAAAATTTTGCTAACTTATTTAATAAGTTCTAATAGTTACTTTATAGATTTCAATGAATTTTCTACATAGGTGACCATATTGTGTGTGAAAAGAGAGAGTTTTATTTCTTCCTTTTCTGTGTGCATATGTCATTTATTTCTTTTTCTTGCCTTACTGAAATGCCTAGAACTTCCACTACAATGTTGAATAAAATGAAGCAGACATCCTTGCCTAGTCCTGATCTTAGGAGAAAGTACTGTCTTTCACCATTTTTATGTGATGAAGTCCTAACCTCCAGTAGTTCAAGATAAGACTAATTAGAGAGAAAACCTTTAAAGAGACAAGTAAGATAAGAAAGTGTTCTATTCTATTCTTAGTTTGTTGAGAGGTTTTTTCTTTTCCTTTTCTTTCTTTTAAATCAGAAACATATATGGGATTTGTTTATGTTTTTCCAGATACCGAATACATTGAAAAGATCTTTTTTTTTTTTTTTTGCAGTTTTGGCCGGGGCTGGGTTTGAACTCGCCACCTCTGGCATATGGGGCCAGCACCCTACTCCTTTGAGCCACAGGCACCACCCAATTATATGCTTTTTATTTTTTAGTTTATTGGTGAAACATATGGTGAACATTCTTATATTCAAACATTAATGATATTTTTTGGCTCTTCCTATAGTATAAATAAAGCAAAAACTTTAATTAGCCACAACTCAGCCTATGTAGGTTGGTAAAACTCTCAGTGGGGTTTCATGAACTACAAAGAAAACAGCAGGATTGAACGGTAGTGACAAAATATCTTGCAATCTGAACCTTTGATTTACTTAAAACTTTTTAACTTGGCTTTAAAATAGAAAGAAGATAACAAGAAGGTGAGGAATATAGCAAAAACAAATGAAGCCCAGATATTTAAAATATGGTATGGAGTTCAGTTTGCTTTTTGTTAAATTTCTTAGGTACATCTATGTCATGATGGGAGTGTGAAGAGTGGGCTAAGTTGGCGATGTTTGAGGATGTTTGGCACAGTGTCTTCATCTTCTACCAAGTCCCTACCATGTTTTATCAGTTTATCACTGTGGTTTTAGTTGGCATTTGGAGAACCAGCCCTTTGAGCTTTTTAGTGGTCAATTGATTTACTTTTCCTCAGGGCCATTTGGCTGAGGAAACAGTGAGAGAAAGAGGGATCTAAGAATCTTACTAAATGAAGAGGATAATTTTAAAGCATAGACTAATTTCATCCCAGGCTGCATCCTGGCTGATGGTAGGGCTGGGATCTGGTAGGAAAGAGGAAATGATTGATTCTAGGATATAGGGCGAAGTATAGAAAAGGAAGTGGAAGATCATTTATGGTCTTATTTAATAAGACAAATACTTGTGATGACTCTCATTTGCCAGCCTTGTGTCTGGGTGTACGTATGAAGAAAATAAATGGGAGTAAGGCTGAAGCAGGGATATTGGGTGGAAATAAGAGAGTAATGTTAAGTGCCAAGAGCTGTTACAGAGATGTGTTCAGAGTTAGGTTGGAGCGTGGTGAAGGCAGCTGCTAAGAGCAGCAGGAAGAAGGAGCAGGTTAGGAGAGCCCTAGAGGGGAGGAAACAACCGAATAGTTCTGGTAGTGTTTTGAGGATGACTGGATATTACCATAGGAATTTAATTACAAAAGAAAATCAAATTATTTTCTGTGTTTTGTGTTTACTAAGGCAAGATGACAAAAAATAAAGCTTATACAAAGAGTGGAATATCCATGTAACACTTGGGAGACTGATTAATTAAAGATTCGTTGATATTGGATCAACTTGAACCCATTAATGATATTCATTGCTAAACATGTGTGCAATGAAATAGTCCTAGTAAAGTACAATAAGACCCATATGGATTCAAATTCTGGTTCCGTCTTCTATTATTTGTGTGAATTCGGCTCAGTTTCTCCATCTGGAAAATGGGGCTAATAGAATTTTTCTCTAATGAGGATCAATTGAATTAAATATGCAAAGTGCTTAATACAATGCCTAATATATCTGAGCATTAAGTAAATATTAGACATTTTTATTATGGTTTGCCTATGTAATATGTTTAAAAACATATAAAATATGGGCATTTAGGTATTTATGTGTATATGTGTATATAAACATATATTAGGTGTGTGTCAATATATGCAGGGTGGACATACACAGAGAATGAGTATTAGTACAGAACTTGGGTTTGGGAGAAAGACTTAAATTTAAATCTTGATTCTGATGTGCACTTACTGAACCTCAATTGTTGATTGCACAATGGATATAATAAACTTTGTAAGCTTGTTGTGAGAATTGAGTCACATAAAATATACAATATTATCTAATCAATTATCTTGTTATTTGTAGGTACTTAATGGCTGTCTATTATTATTACATATTTTTAAATGGTCATCTCTGATGGTAGCTTTTTGTAGAATGACCTTTGTAAAGCTATTGGCAGCTGGGTGCACTGGTGTTTGCCTATAGTTCCATCTACTGGGAGGTTGAGGTGGGAGGATGACTTGAGTCCTTGAGTGCAAGGGCAGTCTGGGCAACATTGTGAGACCCCAACAAAAAAAAACAAAAAACAAACATACAACACCAAAAAACCCCAAACAAACAAAAAAACCCTAAACCATAAAACTATTGCTAAGAAGTATTAAAGAAGTATTCTTATGAACTTAGTAAATTCCTTTATACACTATAACCTGGGCCCAAATCCACTCTTTTTAAATTGTTAATTTCCATTTCTGTTTCAAGGAAGAGAATTGAAGGTTACAATACGTAGTAGTATGGTTGGAGTATTTAGCTGCAAATCACCATGTTATTGACTAGATCTTACAAACAGATTTGTTTCTTTAAAAATTTTATGTGGCTCTCTAATCAGTGGGGAAAAGATAGAATAAATTTCATAAAATACTATTTCCTTGACTACTGACAAGATTGTTTATTGGGAAAAAATAAAGTTAAATTCGTATCTCATATATGTACTATGAAAAACTCCAAATGTATTAAAGATTTAAATGTGAAATATGTATACGTATGGTACCATAAAAGTAGCACAGCAGAAGAAAAAACCTGGGTGAATTATTTTTTAGGTTAGAAATAGGAAGAGTTTGAATAAGAATTCAGAAATCATAAAAGAAGAAACTAGTAAGTTAGACCAAATTAAAACCGTATATAAATATAGCAAAAACTCCTATAGGGTAAAAACTACCATGAGCAAATTAAATAACAAGTTAAAAAAATGATCTTCGACTCTAATTATAAATAAAAACTAGTCTCCCCAATATATGCAGGGCTTCTAGAAGTTGATTAGAAAAAGGCTAGAATGTGTTGTTTTAAGTAAGCAAATAATATAAGCAGACACTTTGCAGGAAAAGAAATACAACTGGACCTTTAAAAATATGAGAATATTCAAAGTTACTCATAATAACACAAATCCTAATTAAACCTGTACTAGAAAAGCAATTTTTGACATATCTATTTGAAATAGCACAATAACTACAATGTGTAATTTGGCATTTTATCTATCAAAATTATAAAGGCATCTTTCCCTTTGACTCAGAAATTTTGCTTCTGGGAATTTATCCTACAGCTAAAACTGCTCACATAAAGAATGGGTGATATAACAGCTTATTTGTTGTAAACTTGTTTGTAATAAAAGAGGGTGGAAGTAACCTAAGTGTTCTTTAATAGGGGACCGAGCAAATAATTGACGGTCCATTCCTACAATGTAATACAAGGCAGCTCTAAAAGAGAAAAGGATGTTCTCTGTGTGCTGAAACGGAAAATTTTTCCATTGTATTGAGGAATAAAAATGAAAAAATTTAAAAAAGTATATAAAAGATTTCATATTTTGTGTAAGCAAGTGGAGAGAATACAAATATAAATTTACATTTAATTGTAGTTGTGTTTAAACTCTGAACAGATACACATGAAAGAAATAAAATTGGTTACCTTTAGGGGTGGCAGGTGAGATTAACAAGGCAAAGACAAGCAGGAGTGGGAGTGAGGCCTTTTATTGCATTGTTTTTAATATTGTTTCAATTTATAACAAGGTATATATTTATTACCTACTCAAAAATAAAATAAAATATAACATTTTTGTCTTTTGAATTGATAGTTATAATCTTTCCACAGTCACAGGAAGCTACAGGGAATGAGTTGTTTTTCTTTAATTAACTTAGTCTTGCCACTTCCCGTTTCACGTTGTTATTAATTTTCCACAAAACTTCACATACCATAATGAATCCAGAGCCCATCAGGAGATGACGCAGTAGTCGAGTCAGCCACAGGTTATCGTGGACCAATTAAAAAATTTTTCCTACTGATCTCTCAGTAATTTCAATTTCCTGTGTTAATCCTATTTTCTGGAAAAAAGCAAGTCACTCAGATGGTGCTAATTTAGCGACACTTGTAGGTGGGCACACCGGTCAGGCCCTTGTGTTAGAATAACTTGCTGCATAAACCATCTTAGGACAAGCTAGATCATTTCTTACAGGATTATTCATTTATGATTGGAAATAGCACTCCATGTCATGTATGAAGTTTAAGAATTGGCAAAGGGAAAAATGATTTTACTATGAGATATTTTACTGGAAAAGGCCAAGTGTTTGATATTTTTGGCCTACAGAGCTGATTAGCTCTGTCGAGTCAAACAACAGATTTAATTTTATCAAATTAACCTATGTTAAATGTACAGAATTAAAAATGATCTTTCTCTATTTATTAATGTCTTAAATGTTACCCCTTGTACTTTGAAATAAAATGCAAGGCTCAACCTTATGATTGAAAGATTAGATGAGGCTTGAACTGGTAAAAATAGATTTTTTAAAGGAAAAGTTATTTTGAGTGGAGTGCTAGCTGTACTAGACAAATTCAGTCGGGCCTCCTCTTCAGTCTTGTCAAAGCTTAGCACAGTCCAGAAGGCACTAGTGTGTATGCCAAAAAATCAGAGCAGCAGCAGTTAAAAAAAAAAAATAAGTGCACTAAGAAATATTAAATGGAAAGCCAATGCCTATAAATAAAAAGGCAAGTGAGCACTAATCAATCACAAGTAACTCTGAACAGAAAATAGGAGTTGGAAGGGTGAGAGAGATTTCACATACAACATATGAGACTCGATACAAATGATTTAATTAAACCGTGTTCCTTCTACACAAGACTCAAAATCTCTAAATGTTAAGGAAAACTGGAGTATAGAAATGCAACGTCTTGCTTTGCAATCTATAGCGGATGAGTAGCAAGGCATATGCCAACAGCAGAAATAGAAGCAGTTGATGAATCCAGGGTGAGTGGAGTGTTTCATTATCGGCATCTGTTTCTTGCTATTCATCTCACTGCTGTGGCTCTTCCTGAAGGACATGGCCCTGTTCACTAGCCTCCAACAGCAGCCTCCACATCCTTAGAGTTTGGGTTTAAAAAATAATCAAACAGAAAAACACAGTGAAATGAATGAGTACTGAATAAATGCAACCACAAGTTAAAATAATTGCATAAATAAAATAAATGTTGGAAGGACCAGAGGGAAGGTAGGAGGAAGGAGAGAGGAAGGAGGCTGGCCAGCCCAAGTGTGAGGACAGGAGAAAGGTGTTCATGACTGCCTACCCGCCAGCCTCAAAAAAAAAAAAAAAAAAAAGTTAACTCTAGATGTTGTCTACTTGACCTTAAAGGCAAATCTTGTCTTAGGAAATTACTTATGCTGCTGAGCAGAATTGGACCATATGGCCTTCTTTCTAGAAGGGAACTTGAATCTTTTCAAGTAAGAGGCCCACTCAGCCCTACGACATTTAGATTCCAAGAAATAGATAAGCTTTATAAAAATATGCTCCACTGGGCTTGTTGGATATCCATGATTTTCTGTCTTGAATTAAGTTAGAAAAAAACATGGAATTATTCTCTCTCATATACACTTAGGTTTTAAAATAAAGGGGATTTAAAATTCTGGAATTAAAATCGGAGAGATTTTCTAAGATCTATATCTATATTTACGTCCCTGTGTATGTCTGCGTCTGCGTCTATGTCTGTGTCTTCTCTGTCTGTAACTATGTCTGTGTCTCTACTATTGTTCCTTCTCAATTCCACCGCACTGGAGAATGTGATGACAAACTGGAGACCAGAATGAGTTTTACTCTTATCACAAACACTGGCAGACATCAAGCTAAATCCCTGTATCAAAACGCGAAAGCAGTTTTCCCATCTAATACATGATGGCCACGATGCGGAAGGGAAAAGGGTTATTTTTAAAGGCAAAGATGATTTTAATGGTTAGTCGCTCAGAGGATGGTTAACAAAAATGGCTCGTGGGGAAGGCACATGTCACTGCTAATAGATTGCCCGAAAAGAAAAACATTATTATTGGTGTTTCTCCCCCCCCCCCACCAGATCTAGTGATATCACTGCTGCAATCTGTTATTTAGGTAGAAAGGCAGTAAACAGTGTAAAGGAGAGTATCTGTACGGGAACATCTACTCTGAGAAGTCGCTTTGAAAAATAAGCATGTGAGGAACATGCGAAAAGCATTTATGCAGTTGGCAGGACGTAGATTCTCAGAACAGTAGGGGATAAAAATGGGGCAGATAAAGAAAACTAAGGATTCGATCCAGATAAACAATGGGATGTTTGTGATACACTCATTGAACAAAGGACTGGGAATATCAGCACACCCCTTACACGAAATCCAGTCTGAAATGAAAATTAAAAAAATTAGATTCAGGCTGGAATTTTTCAGACACTAAGATTTTTACTTCAGCTCGTGTTGTAACCTACAACTAACAGGAGGATTGGGCTGCATTTGGTTTCTGTGCCTAAAAACAAGTAAACACACCCTCCCTGTGACGAGGATCCGTTTCTGTTTGGGTTTCTCAACTTTGGCACTATTGACATTTTGTGCCAGATACCATTTTGCTGTGGAAGGCTGACCAGTCCATCTTAGGATGTTCAGCCTCATCCCTGGCCTCTACTCAGGATGGGTCAATAGTGTCACCCCAGTTGTGACAACTAGCAATGTCTCTATTATTGCCAAATGTCCCCCGAGGGGCAAACTCTTCCCTAGTTAAGAACCATTGCCCTATGTCCATCACTTAGCAGAGAACCAAGCAAATCTGAAAGTTATAAAACAGCCTCTCAGATGGAATATGTACTTAAAAGAAAATCACTAATTTAGGTGCAAAATGAATTTGTAAGAACTGTGTGAGTGATGAAATGAATTAAAATATGGTTGAGAAAATTCTTGAGCTGAGAAATCAAACTCAGATGAAATCCTGAATTACATCACTCAAAATTTCTTTTGTTTTCCAGTTATTCCCTTTCCCTGTTGATTTATCGAGGCTTGTCTCTCCCTTCCTGACTTCCAGACACAGCAAAGTGGTTTTCAAAAGGCCAAGTCTTTGAGTACTTATTGTTTTTCCCACTGAGAAACTTGATTTTTATCTTCTCCTCTCTTCCCTCAGAGGCTAATTCGTGTGTATTGGAAGAGCTGGGGCAGGAGAATGTCATCCGAAAACCGAAAACTCCTATTCCTTTTCCTTATTGCCTGAAAAACCTGCTTTCAAGGGCAAGTGACTTTCTTTTTGGTCACTGTTGGTAGTAAATGTTCCTCTGATCACGATATTCTCCATTTAGTTATTAATAGGCCCAGTCCTGTGTAATCATCGAAATGTGTGTGTAATTTCATTGAAATTTCCTCTATCCTAGTATGTGTCTGACAGTTGGCTGCCTGTAGATAGAATACTGTGGTCAGCTTTTTTTTTTTTTTTTTTTTTTTAAATTGAGAGTCTCACTGTGTCACCTTTGGTAGAGTGCTATGGCATCACAGCTCACAGCAACCTCAAACTCTTGAGCTTAAAACAATTCTCTTGTCTCAGTCTTCCTAGTAGCTGGGACTATAGGCACCTGCCACAATGCCTGGACTTTTTTTTTTGTGTGTAGCAGGCTCAGGCCAGGTTTAAATATACCAGCCCCAGAGCATGTGGCTGGTGCCCTAACCACTGAGCTACAGGTGCACAGCCAGCTTCTTTTTTATTTCTGCCTATAAGAGCTTCTACTCTTCTTCTACACCCCCATCCTTTCCATCAGGCTGATTTTTAGACTCTCTTAAAATTGCATGGGGAAAATGAATAGCCAAAGGGGGCAGCGAGGTTCAATGTGACTGGTCCTGGGCTTCTTTCTCTGAGCATGCTTTTTGTGAGTTCTCTGGGGAATCACTCTTCCCCTCCCAAGCACTTGACTCAAGCTGGTTTCCTGCTAATTTATTTCTTAGCCCATATGTGGAGGATGGAGCCTTGGCCTTCCAGGTGGCTTGCTTCAACAGTTGTTGAGACAACTGCAGGCTGGCTCCTGGGAAGGTAGGCATGCTTTGCCCTGACAACCTTGGATGTGTGGTGCTGCCCACAATCCGACAGTCACTTGCCCATTAGAGTTCCTCTCCTGCAGTGTCCCTGTGCTGCAGGGACTCCAGATCAAAACTCTAAGGGATGCCATGAAGCCCATTCCCCAGGCTTGAGGGGAGAAGCAAACTTATCTACCTTCTCCCGAGGAGATGCCTTTATAACTTGCAAGCTAGCTTTCTTCAAAGAAATCCTTCTCCAGGTTCCTACTTTACCCTTTTATACCTGTCAAAATATACTTTTCAAAAATGTTAAAAGCCTAATTCTCATACAAATATGCAGTGAGCACATGCCAACGATTTATGTTACTCATAACTGAGTGATGAAAATGAGGGATGGTTCAACTGAGGATAAGAGACACTGAAGTGTGTAAGTATAATACAGTGGGTGAAAGAGGGAATGTTGAAATAAGACGCAAAAGTTTAGATGCCAAACTAAGAGAATTGTCCACAGAGTAATGCAATGGTACCCCTTGGGGTTAGTAGTTAGTGTCTAAGGTCACAGATTCTGAGCCCTTAGCTGAAGTGAAAAGGAAAGTTACCTTTTCCTAGATTGGGTGTAGCAAACTGCAGCGGCAGACCCAATGAAGCCAAATAAAGTTTTATTGGAACACGGCCACTCCCATTCTTTTATGTCTTGCCTGTGGTGGTTTCCATACTGCAATGACAGAGATGAGTAGTTGAAATAAGAGACCCTATCTCAAAAGTCCCAAATATTTACCATAGCACCCTTTACAGAGAAACATGCTAACGCCTACGTAGATAACTCATAGGTGCTGGGGATGGACTGTGCCTCTGCATGACTTTGAAAGGACACACAGTAATCTTTTTGCAAATTTCCAGATTTTGAATAATTTTCCTTAACATGACCTTGTTATAGGTGAAGAGTTAACTATTGCAAAAAGAGTTTTCGCCCATCGTTTTTGCATGCTGGTCTCTTCCCTCGCTTTAATAGTTAAGATTCCAGCTGCTAGTGGCATTGAAATAGTTTCATGTAGACATTATATTAAGATATTATTCCAAATGACCTGGTTTTGGGGATCATGACCTTTATATTTGGTTAAAGGAAAAATTCTTACAGTTTTACAAATAATTGACCTTTCTTTTTAAAAATGGAATTGGGTATCAGTGAAAATTTAAGGTGGTAGTAGCAGCATCTGGTTCAAAATAATTGTTGAAAATAATTTAGTTTTAATTTTTTTGTCATCTTCATTTTATCTTTCCCTGGGAAAACTGCTGCAATTTGGTATTAATTAAATTTCATATCACTGAATCTAGTTTTCTACTGCTCATTTTTAGATGGTTTTGTCAGATGGCTATGATATTTATTGGCACGTAGCTGAATACCATTTTTTCAGGAATTATTTTTCTAGAGATATTATATATTTGTTCTTAAGTCATGATGCAGTCTCTAGTGATGTATTTAAACCATGTCTTTCTTTAGGAAGTGGTGTTACCATAGGGGAATTCAGTGATGGAAAGTTTTTACTTAGCCACATTTCTATTTCCTTGGTCAATTCATTTGACTTACCTGTTCTTTATTCACCAGGGATAACAATAGGAGATGTGGTCTCACTCAACCTGTAAGGCATTGGAGACAGTGCGCCATCAACTATGATGTTCTGAGCCAATCTTAGTTGTATTGTTATTGATGACAGCAGAAATTCAAGAATTGTTCTACGTGTGTTTTAACCAAATTTAGATTTCTCAGTGATTTTTGGGCTTTGTTATCACAAAGCTCAGTTACTGCTTTCTCCAGCACTCCTGGGCTCTCCTAGGGCTGGGTCAGGAATTAGCCCCTTTGTTTATTTCTACTCTCCCTCTAGTACCATGTGTCTCCTTTCAGGTTTTCTGATGGATTGTCAGCTCCGCATGGACAAACTTCTACCTCCTATGAATACCTGGAATTGGTGCACAGTGTTGGGTTATAGGTTAATAATTTGGATTAGACAGGAGTAAAAAGAAGTGGGCAACAAGAATTAGACAAAGGTGTCTTGTTGCAAAGCAAATGACACACAGACTTATAAAAAGTCCTTTCTCTAACCAAACCAAACAAAACAACATAACCTGAGAGTTACAGTGGCAGAAAAATGCTTTCCAGAACCAAATAAAACTGGGGGTGGTGATGTAGGGGAGGATGGTGGGCAGAGGAGAGATAGGTATACTTCTATGAAATAACATAAAAGGTGCTGGGGGATTGCCTTAATATACACTGTAATATTCATGCCAAGGCTTCTGTTTCTCTTGGTACCCTTTCAATTCATACAGTTATTAACAAGTCCAGTGTGCCGCAGAGGGAATGTGCTGGATGGAGGCACGTGTCATGCCGTACTTCTGGGGGTGGGTTTAGAGATCTTGAGTTTTAAAGGCTTTCTATAATAAATAGCCTATTGCAAAGGACTATAAACTCTACTTTGGCAATAAAGAGACAAGTGCCAAATTATACCACTTGGGGTATACTTTAAAACATCACTGATATTTTGTTAACAAATGTAACAGTTGCATTGAATGTTGTAATGGTTCCCCTTGCTGTTGTAACAAATTACCAGAAACGTAGTAGCTTAAAACAACACAAAATTATTATCCTATAGTTTTGGAGGTCAGAAACACAAAATGGGTCTTTGGAACTTAAATCAAGGCTGTGTTTCTGCTATTGGCCCTAAAGGAGAATTTGTTCCTTGTCTTTTCCAGCCTCTGGAAGTTGCCCAGATGCCTTGGCTTATGGCTTCTTCACTTTGATATCTGCTTCTTCTTTTTTTTTAAAATTAAATTATAGCTGTGTACATTAATGCAATCATGGGATACAATATACTGGTTTTATATACCATTAGAAATATTTACATCAAACTGGTTAACATAGCCTTCACTGCATTTTCTTAGTTATTGTGTAAAGACATTTATATACTACCGTTAGTAAATTTCACATGCACCCTTATAAGATGCACCGTAGGTGTGATCCCACCAATTACCCTCCCTCCACCCATTCTCCCCCATCCCCTCCCTTCCCTTTCCCCTTTCCCCATATTCTTGTGCTACAATTGGGTTATAGGTTTCATATGAAAGCTGTAAATTTGTTTCATAGTAGGGCTGAGTACATTGGATACTTTTTCTTCTATTCTTGAGATACTTTGCTAAGAAGAATATGTTCCAGTTCCATCCATGTAAACATGAAAGAGGTAAAGTCTCCATCTTTTTCTAAGGCTGCATAATATTTCATGGTGTACATATACCACAATTTGTTAATCCATTCATGAGTGGATGGGTGTTTGGGCTTCTATCTGCTTCTATAAGGATCCTTACAATGACATTGGACACACCTAGACAGTCCAGATAAGCTGCCATCTTAGGATACTCACTAACATTTGCAAAGTCCTTTTTGCAATATGAAGTTACATGTCCACAGGTTTCAGGTATTAAGACATGAACATCTTGGGGGGGGGAGTGTTGTTATTCTATTACAAATAACATTTGTCTATCACAAATGTTTAGAATGCAAAAATTTTCTGTAATTCTACCACCCAAAGGATAAAAATGGTTAGAATTTTAGGTATGTCTTTTTCAGTATTTAAAAACATATGTATTTATAACATAGTACATATTCTTTTAAAGTGATAACTTTATTTTAGAATAGCTGTATACATTTTACTGAATAATATGTCTTAAATCTTTCCTTGTGAACTCTCTTTTATAACATTATTTTAAAGGCTTTATAGTACTTCATTGCCTAGATTGATAATCTAACTAACTTGATGTGGATAAATATATAGACTGTTCCTAAGTATTTGTTGTTCAATATGCCCTTAATTGTTTTAGTGAATACATGAGGCCCCAACAATGGGGAAATTTCCAAACACAGATTTAGACTATGGAGCAAAAAAAAACTACTTGCTGAAAGAATAAACAAATGAGCAGGTATCAGGCATTGTTGACAACTCAAGAAGAACAAAGAACTGATTTTTATAGTTTTATGGGTCAGTTCTTGACACGAGGCTCTGTGTCCCACCTCCTCGGAAACTCTGTGTAGGCAGGTGTTTCTCAGAGCCAGTGGCCAACATCTGTCCTCTCTTCCTCCTTTCCTGTTACAGTGTTCTCAGCCACTTCCACATCTCCTGCCTCTCCCATTGGCCTTCAGAGCTAAAGACCCCTGAGTCATGCTGATGGGCGACAAAGCTTCTTGATTTACTGCTTCTCATGGTGACTCTCTCCCAATTCCCTGCAAGCCTCACTTCAAACATCAAAACAAATATAATCAGCATCTTCACAAAATCTTTCCAAATCTGGCAATCCCTGCTTTAGAAGTACAGCTGACTGGGTTCATGGAAAATTATTGGAAACAAAACTGTTAGCCATTCTTCTCTAGAATGACTTTATTATATCATGATTGCACAGGGCAAAACATATGTTTAGATTTTATTACAGGCTTTCAAAATTTTGAGATATACACAATAAGGAAAGTGGTCCCTGATGTTACTCTCTGATGTGACTAATAAGAACAAAAACGAACTGCTCTATTAATTCTAGATATGGTGGAGTACTGAGGGACAGAGAGAACATTTGGGAATTTTCAAAATAATTTTTGAAAATCTTATTTTTCTAAATCCTCTTTTTTTCCTTATGAAATATATTTCTTTCTTTCTTTTTTTATTGTTGGGGATTCATTGAAGGTACAAAGAACCAGGTTACATTGATTGCATTTGTTAAGTAAAGTCCCTCTTATAATTGTGTACTGCCTTCAAAAGGTGTGTCACCCCCCATGGTCCCCCATCCCCCCTTCTCTCTCTCTGCTTTCCCCTTCCCCCAGCCCCCCTATCGTGTACTAGGTCATTAATTGTTCTCATACCAGAATTGAGTACATAGAATTCTTGCTTCTCCATTCTTGTGATGCTTTACTAAGAATACTGTGTTCCACTTCCATCCAGGTTAATACAAAGGATGTAAAGTCTCCATCTTTTTAAATGGCTGAATAGTATTCCATGGTGTACATATCCCACAGCTTGTTAGTCCATTCCTGGGTTCATGGGCATTTAGGCTGTTGCCACATTTTGGAGATTATAAATTGAGCTGTGATAAACAGTCTAGTGCAAGTGTCCTTATGATGAAAGGATTTTTTTCCTTCTGGGTAGATGCCCAGTAATGGGATTGCAGGATTAAATGGGAGGTCAAGTTTGAGTTCTTTGAGGGTTTTCTATACTTCCTTCCAAAAAGGTTATATTAATTTGAAGTCCCACCAGCAGTGAAAGTCTTCCCTTCTCTCCACATCCACACCAGCATCTGCAGTTTTGAGATTTTGTGATGTGGGCCATTCTCACCAGGGTTAGATGATATCTCAGAGTGGTTTTGATTTGCATTTCTCTAATAATTAAAGATGATAAATATTTTTTTCATATGTTTGTTAGCCATGTGTCTGTCTTCTTTAGAGAAGGTTATATTCATCTGTCTTTCCCAGTGATACAAGGGATTGTTGACCCTTTTTTTATGTTCATTAATTTGAGTTCTCTGTAGATCCTAGTTATCAAGCTTTTGTCTGATTCAAAGTATGCAAATATCCTTTCCCATTGTGTAGGTTGTCTATTTGCTTTGGTGGTTGTTTCCTTAACTGAGCAGAAACTTTTCAGTTAAATTCAATCCCCTTTGTTTATTATTGTTGTTATTGCAATTGCC